>MNCI01000721.1:102648-129934 GCA_015680685.1 Gnetum montanum | reverse complement strand
AGAGATCTGAAATAATAAGCACCTATTTGAATTTCTTAAAAGTGTCCAACTTCTCCCAATTGATGATCTTAGATTAAGGGGTGGAAGTTGGTGACGCTCATATTCCAATGTGTCTATGCCTTCGTTGTTGGCATGGTTTGTTTCCTCAGTTTGTTCCATGCATATTTTTCTGCTCCTTTTAGTAGCTGTCAACCACGGGGTGTCTACTACTTGTTGTGTGTTTGCTACATACAGGCATCTTTGTTTCAAAGTTTCAAGTGCACACCTGTCGCATGGAGGCATTTCCTCCATGTCATCACCTGATGAATCACTGTATGTGATGCATGGAACTTTCTTCTTCTCAATCTTTCCATAAATGTTTATCTTAGAAATTTCCAAGGAAAGATCACGGATCCTAAGACGCATGTCTACTGTACTCAGCCATGCTCTTCCCATTATAATTGGGAAGTTCCCTTTGTCATTGTTAACCTCAATCACCAGGAAATCAGCTGGGTAAGACCAACCACACACAGTGATGACAATGTCCTCCACCAATCCCAAGGGAATGGTGATGGACTGGTCTACCAGCTCTAGTTGAATGTTGCTCTTCTTAAGTTGGGGCAAGTTCCAGGCGTGATACATCTCTCATGAAATTAAGTTGACCCCAGAACCTGAGTCAAGAAGAGCCTTGTGTGGTTCATTTCCAGCGATTTGTAAATAGATTAAGGGATTCACAAGGTTATTTAGTTTCTTGGGAAGGTGGCCTACCTTGATCCAATCGATCATGGTATGCGTTAACATAACCGTATGCGTTAAGCTCTGTTGGACTGAAGGGTGCTCCGAAGTGTTCGATGGTGGAGGAGTGTACATGGGCTCAACCGCTTGTTGTTGTGAGAGTTTGTCTAGGCTTTTGGTTCTGAAGAAGGTTCTTCTCTTTTTACAGTTGTTAGAACCAACAGTAGGTTGACTATTTATAGCTCTTGCAGCGTGACATTGCTGCGGTTGACTAGGAAGTTCCCCTTGCATTGTTGGAGCAGGAGGTGTTATGGGAACTACTGGTGGAAGACGTGTGGATGGATTAGGAGGATGGTGTGGGTATGGAGTATCTCCCGGAGGAGAAAGAGTCCTCCTAAAGTACTCCCGAACTTGTTAGTGATGGTGGGGAGTTTTGTGACCCATAGAGTCACTTGGAGAAATCGGCTGCTGCACATAGTAGCCATAAGGATTGGGTTGCTGGTAAGGGGACTGTTGTTTAGGTGGTGGCATCCCCCATGACTGTGGGTGTTGCCACTGGTGATGTTGTCCGATATGTTGGTGGAACTACCTTGGGTTAACTTGAGGATAAGGTAACCTACGAGGTGTTTGTTGTTGGTTGATTCTTGGGTTGAGTGCATACACCCCAAACTCTTGTAGATGTGAGATGATTGGATAACATCCCTTAGGATGGTCATAGTAGTAGATCTCACATCCACCGTCATCATCTGTGTCTGAATTCACAACCTCATTGGATATAGTAATTTCCCCCTTACCCTTGTTATGTGTAGGGCCTAAATCTCTCTACTTTGTCTTACCTTTGCCACTACCTTGTTCTACCTTAGACTCTTCTATGATTTTTAAGACAGTTTCAATTTTAGAGTCTAAGGAACTCCATATGTCATCTACCTTAGTTGCTATTTCTATTGTGAGTTTTTGGATTAGTAAGGTTTTTCTATTCACCAACTCTTCAAGTGGTGACTCATCCTCTTCATCGCAAAATTTCACTCCCTTCTTTCGAAGAGAGGGATCACGGTTTTATTCTTCCACACTTTCCCTTTTTCGTAGCTCACCATCTTCTTTTGCTACTTGTTTCAACAAGCAATGTACTTCATGGGCTTTAAGTTGTGATAGTCTCCCTTGGGCATAAGTCCCAAGGGTTCTTCTAGTTTCATACCTTAGCCCATCCATGATGTGGCGAAGTTGATCCCGTTGAGCGTATCCATGGCCCGGGCAATGATATAACAATGTGTACTAGCAGGCCATGGTAGCATCCAAGGGTTCGTGATTTCCTTGCTTCCATTGTTAGATCTACTTATGCAAATTGGACACTTTGGAGTATGTCTGATACTTATCGTTGAATATTTCTAACATCGTACTCCACCTCCTAATGGTTTCCAGTTCTAAGGACCGGTACCAACTCTCTGCTTCCTTGATGAGTGTCCTGGAAAACAACTTAAGTTTCTGCCACTCATTCTCTATATTTTGCAAGGCGTAGGCATTATGGAATTCCTATAAATGATGTTGTAGATCTGCATTATATCCCCCTTCAAATCGTGGGATGTTGTTCATGTCTAAGAGTTTGATCCGACTATCTTTTAAATGACTTGTTGGGATTCTCACTGCCTCCATTATGTCGAGCATACTTCGGGTTTCAAGTAGGGGCTCGTCATGATCATCTCTTTCATGATGCCTATGATGTCTTCGTTGTTCCCTACTTACCCTTTGTTCATGCCCTTGTCCTCTCTCTCGACTCTCTCATCGAGGTCTCTTGTCTTTCCTACCTTTATCCTCACCGTTATGTTTATGGTGGCTGCGCCCAGATGTGGAAGGAGAGGATGAGTGATGAGATGAAGGAGAAGAGGAAGGGGACCCATCACCATGGAGATGCTTCTTACCTTCTCATCAACTGCTATGGCCCTGATCATGGTGATAATCTAAGTGCATGTCCTTATGAGTGGTTGTTCCCTCTGTGAATAACTGGTGTTCACGAGCATTAGAACTAGGGTTATGTATCGTTGATCGTAGGTTCTGATACCCTACCTCCTCACCATCATTAGGAGGGGGAACATCATTTGTTAGAGAACCCGTGATAATGGGTCCATCATCTCCTATTTTGCTAAGGACGTGTGG
This sequence comes from Gnetum montanum, assembly GCA_015680685.1. Taxonomy (NCBI): domain Eukaryota; kingdom Viridiplantae; phylum Streptophyta; class Gnetopsida; order Gnetales; family Gnetaceae; genus Gnetum; species Gnetum montanum. The sequence continues at coordinate 127,069 of MNCI01000721.1, read as the reverse complement.
GACCTCTTGTCCCTTCGACAGTGTATGTTGGCTCTCCTGCCTTGCATCCCTCATACGTTGTAAATCTGTGGGATGATAATCCCTCATGTCAAAGTCTACCACAACATATTTAGTGTATAATTCTGTCATGCTAGTCTGTGCCAAAGCACAGAGAAGCATGTGAGAGACAGCACGATCTAGAGGTAACACTATGTTACCAAAAAATCTCTTCAGCGCATCTATTCATCTTGATGGAGGATAAAAGTATAATCAGTTATATACTCATCAGGATGAGTATATGTCACTTTGTATTTTTTAGGAACTGGCTAATTGAGGTTATGTGTTTTTGGTTGCCGACTGTCTTTTGTATTATCCCTAGGTGATGTGCTCTTATGAGAAGAAGAAATTGTTATTTATTGGTGTGCTAATTACCGTTATATAATTTTTTCTATTTGATTAACCCTAAGGTTCGTTTAAGATCCCAATGATGTAAATGATCTCTTATGTTCTACTTAGCGCACAACCACTTAGTCCCCGGCAATGGCGCTAATGATGAGTGGCGAGATACCCCTACACTCAACCATATGAATACGAGCGTAGCACATGTGATCCGGTCGAACTCTGTAGACTAAATTCCTACACGCTTCATGGAACACTTAAGGTTAACCATTCGTTGTCTTCCTAGACTTACTTGTAGTTGTCGCAGTGTATGGTTAAGTAAGTCTGAGGTATGTGATTTTTATAGCGTTTATGTTTTTCTCCTATGCTATGAGTTCAAGGGTTGAGAAACTAATCACTAACTCTAACTAATGAACTAAGTCTAAATTACCTAGCATTAGCATCCGTTCCCACTTACCGTACACACCCTGAACCGATGCAACTATGGCTACCAAACACTAATCGTTACTGGGATTACCATGCGTAACGAATGTGCTCGAAGTGGTCGTACTAAGGCACTTAACTAGGAGGAAAGGGTTGAGAGAATCTAATCTAGCCTAAGTGCGATGAGCAGCCAATTCCTTTATTATCCGTACACATCTTGGTGCATGACTACCACTGGGATTACCAAGCGCAGATCCTAGATACGCCACTAGGTTACCAAGTAGTCACACTGAGATGCTCGTAATCAAGTCGTACTCATTCCATGTTCTAGGAGATAAGGGTGAGAGAGAGAAAGCAATAAATAACATTAAATAAAATCCTATTCCATGCACTGCAAGGTTTATCCAACAAGGTCGTCTTTATTGCTATACAAAACTTGTGTTCAGGTACAATGTTGCTTGAATAAAGATCCATTCACTTTAGAACTCCTACTGTGGGCACATGGAAAATATTCTATCTCTAGAGTGATCAATCTGCCAGAGTTTCCCTACTTCTAGTCTAGGATGAGGAAACAAGGGAGAGCCGCCTCTTATTTATAGATTTGGCGGTGGACCACGATATCACATATGCGATATCGCATGGGATGCAATATCGTGGCCCATGCGATATCGCGTCTCATCAAAAACTAATTGCGATATCGTGGCCCTTAATCTTTCTAACATTCTTCCATTTTCTTATTTGTTTAATGTTTTATATTTCATCCGTTTCTATGACAAGGTATTTGCATATGATCTTGAGAATCACATTAAAATCCTAAAAAGAGGATTTAAAGATCAAAGTTCATCCAAGGTAGCAACAAAGCCAATTTTGTTGCAAGTAAGAGAGGCTATGAGCACAAGAAAAAAGAAGAAGAATGAATACCTAATCCATTAATGATGAAGTATTGAATTTTGTAATATTTATTTCACTAGGTCCAAGGAAACTAAAATCAACTTGATGACTCTTACAAGTGAAGAATATATTGAAGTTATAACACACTGCAAATAACCAAACCATCATAGTGTTAAGTATTCAAGTCACACTCATATACACAAGATGTGTAAACTAAGATGGGAATTAATACATAAATGTTTCTCATTTTATATCATGTTATTGTACACAATCTTACTTGGATAAAACAAGATTAAATACATTTATAGGTAAGAAAGAATATTCATGTTGATACAATATTTAGACATGATGAATAGAAAATGCTAAATAAGGGATCTAAGTAATAGAATTACTTATAAAAAACTTTAACTCACAAGTACCAATAACATGGTGGTATTTTATACTATGATGGTATATACATATCTTCATGGTATTACACAATATAAATCTCAATAATCATGTTAAGCTTACTAAAATGCATCAAATACTTAAGACCAGTTTTCAAGCTTAACATGAAAAACACTGATATGATTTACTTTCTAAATACCAAACCATGAATTTCATACGTTAAGTGATAAAATATCATTTTATTACTATACTCCACTAAACAACATGAATTAAGGATTTGTATTCATACTTAATAGTTCTGGAATAATACTCTAAACAAAATTCCATTTATAAAATGCAATTCATAATGAGAACCATATAACTAAAAAAATTTATATCTCTAATTAGTGAAGTGATAAATTATAAAGTATAATATGATGGTAAGCATATTTCAATTTTAAAATTATATTATAAATTATTTTGGTTGATAAATTTCTCTTGAAATGCAAAGGAGAACAACTGGAGATATCAATGGTAATTATCTCATTCAAAATATATTATAACGTAATGGATCATTCAACTATAGAAAAGAAATATAAGCACATCATGATAATTTAAAATTATAAAAACATCACCATCAAAAGAAGGTATTAAGCATATACATTTATAAACAATAAAATGTCTAGAAAATATAACCATTAACCAAGATAAGCATCTATATTTGCATTTAAAAGATTATCATACATGTTGGAAGATGATTCACCTTGTGAAGCTGAGGCAATTCTATGCATAATGGACTCCATAGGAATAGTTTTCTTAGACTATGATGTTGAAGTATCAGAAGTATGATCCAATGATTCTAAAGTATAATATTTCTTAAAGAGTTTATCCCTTATTTCATTGTATGTAGCTAAAAATTACAATGAACACATAGTGGCAACTAACAATAATTCATATTCCTACTTAATAAATATTTTCAATAAATCTTTATGATCATTTGTAAACTATTTTATCAATAACTATTCTTGTAAGCTAACCATCATGTTATTTAACTTTTCTTTCTCCTCATTGCAAGTTTCAACCAATGCATTTTTCTACTTTGTGAGTTTCTTAACTATTTTCTATATTGTGTCTAGCTCTTAATGGAGCTTAAAAATGTTTAGACTATAGAGAGTTTTCATTGGCTTGTATCTCCATAATTTTTACCATCAATTTCTCCACTTTACTTCCTAATTTAAGATCAAAACTAGAGCTCATGATGTTTCTTACTAGTTTCAATGCTATTATATTTTTTAATTCCTTCTTTCCAAATATGAAAGCACCTTCTATCTTCTTATTGAATTTTGAAAAGGCTTTGGCATATCTATCTTTAATTCATAGATAAATTTTAAATCTTTATTGAATTCTTTGTTTTGTGCTAGAATGGTTTCAAAAACTTGTTTATTATGTCTCAACATCTTATTGTAGGCTTTGGATTTGAAGTAGTATCCCACCATGGTATAATTGACAATCATTAAATCATACAGTAAATCATTACTCTGCTAATGAAATGAATCTTTAAAACCTTGCTAAGCTCTTTGCTGACCATGAATCTAGTCACTTCAGGAAATTATCATTAGTTATCTTATCAAAATTCTTCCAAGTAGCTTTATTGTATATTATTTCTGATGAGGAGCTCCCATGGATTTCACAATCCAAGCTCTCTCAATGTCACAAAATAATAAATTTGAACAAGCAAAGAAAATGAAAGATTTATTATTACTCAAATGGAGAAATTATAGTTGAAAGGAAGCACAAATTCCTAAGGATAGATAAGAGATTCAGTAAAATTCTCATAGACACTCAAACAAAGTAATCACACACACACAAGAAAGATGATCAAGGCACCTTGCCAAGACTACCTCTCCTTCTAATCTTTTCTAAAATCCCTAGACTATCTCTTGACCAAAATGAAGGATCAAGAGATATATTTATATCCTTTTCTCCTATCTCTCCATCTTCCCTCTTTAAATTCAAAATTTAAATCTTTAAAAACTCATAGAAAATTGTCTTTTTTTCATCTAGAATGTCTCATAGGAGAATGGGATGTCTCATAAAAAACTACCTATTAAAAGCTAGTATGTCCTAAAATCATATGGCACATCTCAACTAGGATGTCTCACCTAGAGTTGGGACATCCCACCTACAAAGGCAAAATACAAAGATGCTTGTTTTGAGACTTGAAACCTCCAAACACCTCCAAAAAAGTCCCCATAGCCCCTGAAACCTCCTATACTCATCAAAATAGTTCCAAAACACTCCCAAACATGTCAAAATATCCTAAGATCATCATCAACAAAACAACACAAAAATACAAACACAACAATGCATAAACATCTATGTACAAACATACTGAGGATTAGGCATGGGCTAGGTGATGTCCTCATCATCTCTCTCATCTTTAAGAAATTAAAATTGTTCTCAAGTTTGTTATACACTTGGGATAGCATTAAGCCCCCACAAAGCCAAATCTTTCTCAATGATTCAAATGGCATTTTCAAACCTTTCATCATTCCAATGCATCAAGTACTCATGCACTTTTCTACCTCTTGTGTTTCTAGTCTCCCTTGTTTGTAGCACAATTACTTTCCTTGGTGGATTGGCTAAGTTTGAGTCTTTAACTGCATTCTTGAGGATCTCAAGACTATCCCTCAAGTCTAATGCAATTACATTCCCATGGTATGGGCTCAAACCTAAAATATTAAAAACACAAGAAATAGGAAAATCAATAGGTAAGCCAATCTCATAAGAATTTGGATTGATTTTGGTCTTGATCTGAAATTGACCAATTCTCCTTAAGTTAAGTTTATAGAAGTGCATATTCTTTTGTCTTTCTTTACTCAAGTAAATCCAAAAAAAATCATCAATCTAGAAATTAATTGTCCTCTTTCCCTCATTGGCCTTAGAAGACATGATCTTTGTCTTTTTCTCCAAGTGAGATTTAACTTGTTGATGAATTTCTCTCATTTTCTCAACAATGTTTGAACTCAAAGAGGAACAATCTTCAAATTTCCTCAACTCATCAACCATTCTTGGTGAAAATCCATAATTTTCCATAAAAGGACTCTTACTAATGCTAGAATGGAAAAGCATCATTGTATGAGAATACAACATGGGCCAACATGTTTTTCCATCTTTGAGGTTGATTCTGACACAAACATCTCAAGATCTTCAATAGAGACCTATTCACAACTTTAGTTTGCCCATTAGTTTGGGGGTGACAGGCTATGGTAAAAGATAACTTGGTTCCAAGTAGTTTCCAAAGTCATCTCCAAAACTGGTTGGTGAATTTGACATCTCTATCACTCAGAATGTTTAAAGGAATGTCATGTAGCCTCAAAACATGTTGAAAGAATAAATGTGTAGCATGGAAAGCATTACTACTTTTCTTGCATGGAAAAGAATGGGCAATCTTTGTGAATCTATCTACCACAATAAGAATAGAATCATGACCATAGCTTATCTTAGAAGTGTCATAAACAAAGTCCAAAGAAATAATTTCCCAAGGAATATTTGGTATTGGAAAAGGTAGATCATGACCATCTACATTTTTTTCTCCTTTGAACTTTTGACAAGTATAGCATTCTTCTACAAATTTTACCACATCACTATACATACATGATCAAAAGTATTTTTTTCTCACTAATTCTAATGTCTTGTTTTGCCCATATGTATAGACATGTCACTTTGATGTTTCTTTTCAAGGAGTTTGTACTTGGATTCACACTTTGGAACACAAATTTTTTCATCCTCAATCAAAATGTTATTCTTCACATGGTAAGCTTTCCATTGATCAATCTTTCCTAATAATGTGGAAGATAGCTCTTTCAAACTACAACAAAATCCTTATCATTAGAATATAATGAAACAAAAGAGTCAAATCCTTAAAATTTCACATTAGAAGAAACAATATGAACTCTATACAAAGCATCAATCATAACATTAGACTTGTCACTCCTATGTTTTAAAAAAAAATGAAATTCTTGTAATTGATCTATCCATTTCATATGTTGGAACTCAATTTCTTTTGAGAATTTAAAAATTGAAGTGCTCTATGATTAGTAAATAAAAGAAACTCTAATCCTAGCATGTAATGTCTTGAATTTTTAATGGCTTGAAGTATAGCATATAACTCCTTTTCATACACACTCAAATTTTCTCTAGATTCATTTAATTTTTTGAAAAATAATGCAATTGGTTTACTGATGAGTGGCAAGGTACCCCTATGCCCAACCATATAAAGCACAACCATTCACGCATGATCCAGTTGAATTCTGCAGACCTTAAGTTCTTAAGTACACTAATTCTCTAGGAATTGAAACAGTTGTTGAGAATGATCATTGTCTTCTCAGTTCCACTTGTGAAGGATAGGTATATGGTTAACTGAGGTATATGATTTTTATCCTTTTATGTTTTATAAGTTTAATTACCTAGAGAAAAAATGGAAGGTAGAGTAATTTAATATCGAATTTATCTGCTACCTAGCTAGCCTAATACAAGTACCTATCCCACTCTCCTAGACATATCCTAAACACATATAGCCCTGCTGGGATACTAAATGTTAAGCATTTCTGAGTTACCAAGCACTATATGTATGTTCAAAGTAGTTGTGCTTATGTTTATTAACAACTAAAAATTAATTTCTTAATTGAAATGCATTAAAGTAAAGTGCATGAATATTAAATGCATTAAATAAACATTAATCTATTCTCAATGCTGTAAGGATGATCAAAATAACTCATCTTTATTCCTGCCACACTGCTATGCTTAGGTACATTAGTGTTTGAACAAAGATCCATACACACTCAGACTCCTATTGTGGACATGCAGAAAATATTCTAACTCTAGAGAAAACAAATTGTAAGAGCTTCACTACTCTATGAAAAAACTATCTGAAAAACTAACTAAAAATTTTGAGCCCAAGTGCTATATGTATAGGCTGGAATATACCCTAGAATATTAGATATTCGACATCGCATTTACTTGATATCAAAGCATGTGAAATCATGATTCATCATACCCACACAACTGAATGAAAACTCATCCTCGAGTGAAGAAGAGGAGGAATAAGTTCCTTAAAAAATATTGGGTAGGTATGGGATTATTAACTAACATACAAACTAACTCAGATGGAACAAGTAGACTCTAAGTGCGTGATTTTATGAATTAGAAACATTTATAAAATTAGATGTTCATGATAAGACAAGTGAACACCCTAGACAAAATTGACATCCAACTGCTCTTGGTAGTGCAAAGAACAAGGAAGAAGATTTAGTGATCATGCATATTCCTCATCATATGGTGTTGCTACTTATCCATTGATGAAAAAAATCCCACTTCCAATCCATGCTTTCCACTGTAACCACAACAAGATCACATATTAGTGTGCAATGTGTAACATATATCTTTTAAGTACCTTGTCTCGTCAATGGTTACACTTGGCTAGGTTGTGATTAGGGTGGATTGATTTTGTTAATAATGTTAGTGGGAAAGGTGAGAAATAAGTAAAATAGATAAGCAGTCCGTTAAATTCAAAAAAACTTCAACATAATGAAATATTTGAAGAGGGTTAAAATTTCACAATGATAAAAAGGGGTTTTCATTGAAAAACACTATGATGATGTGCATAATTAGATGTCATTGATGGGGAATGCAAAAGCATTTCATTGTGAGAATGTCTAAGGGTAAAGAACTTAAATAATCCAACCAAAATATATGCAAGTGGGTCCTTCCCAAAGCAAGCATAGGCATTTCATTGCCTTTGCATAACTTCAAACCGAGGAGTCTGTGGGCCCATGCATGATTAATTATTATAGAAATTTAAATAAAAAAATCTTAGAAAAAACTACTTAAGAATTTCAACACATCAAACTAGGACTTCAAACAAGAACATGAAACTAGCAATGAGGTGAGGCATGGAAAGCATAGATGGATGAGAGAGAGTGTGGAATTGAGTTTTAGATTAAGGTTACATGAAGTCCCTTATGGATGTTGTAGTTAAATGACTTGATACAATCTATCCTTAGTCTAGACCAAAACCAACCATGTTCAATGACTTCACATTGCCATTCTAAGACCAATCCCCCCCTCCCTGGAACACAAGAGTGCTCTCACAAAACAACCACCATTCCTTTTTAGAGAAGAAAAGAGAAGTAGGAAGTGAGGAAGGGCCTTAGTTAGAGGGGACCTTTAGGCATGGATAACATGTCTTTCTAGTTATATAACTAGTGCTTGTAGCCTTTTTGTTTTGTCTAAGGGATGTGCTTTGAATTCCCATCATTTTTTTTATGATGAAAACCACACCATGTAGAGACTTATTTCAACTTCTTATTATTGGTTGAAACAAAATAGTAAGAAGTCCATGAAAACACACATGCATCCAAGCAAGAAAAAAGGCACAAAGAGTACCAAATCCCCTTGAAGTTACACCTTGTTCAAACCTTTGAATCCTTTCCAAATCTAGAAAATACCAAAGTTACAAATTTGTTAAAGTTTTATTAATGAAAAAGAGACTACACATTTCCAGAACAAGGAAAACCAGAGTTTTTGGATGGGTGGATGTTGTGGACTCACTGCCTATTGCATGAAAAAGAAACCATGTCCTAGTCTTTAATAACAAAATTCAAAGCTAGAATCTAGACACCAATAATCAAATAACTATATAGTACATATCACCATCAAAAAACAAATTATCACTATGCCTGGTACTTATTAACAAAGAGTTAGAAAATTACACTAAAATAAAATAAAATATAAAAAAAGTGTAAAATATTCAAGAATAGCAAATGTACTAATGATGGTGTAAAAAAATTAGAAAATATTAATAACATGAAAACAAGAAGATGTAAAATAAAGAATGTGCAAAACAAAAAATTGTAAAAGCAACAAAGTGTAAAACAAAATGTATAAAATAAAAAGATGAAAAACTGAGGAGTCACTTATGTGATTAGCATGGATGGCCATCTCCCCCATGACTAATTTGAAAGAAGATCTAAAATATTGAACATGGTTGTCCATCCGATGAGGCATTTGTTATATTTGCTAGCTTATGCTCGTGAAAGGTTTGACTTGTTGCATGTTGATCAAATACTTCTTGTCTAGGCTCTCAAGTTCATAGATCATCATGGCCTCTTAAGAAAAAGTTTCATAACTTATATAAGGTCCTTCCCACAATGTCTGGAACTTAGTTAATTGAGGTACATATGTGGGGTTCTAGTAGAGAACCTTATCTCTCAGTTGAAATTTAACTCTCCTGATTTTAAGGTCATGGTACTTTTTGTTGAATTCCTTGTGAAACTCATTAGATGATAGGACCACCAATTGATTTTCGTCTAACAAGTTGAGACTCATTAATCTTTCTTTTTGTGCTAAACTCAAGTCAAGGTCAAGGTCACTAATTGTTGAAAGTGTACGAAGCTCGGATTGAATAGGAAGTGTTGGTAATTTTCTATAAAGGAGCTGATAGGGAGAATAGCCTATAGGAAGTTTCCATGTTGAGAGGTTGTTCCAAATGGCATCTTTGAGTTTCATGCTCTAGCCCTTCCTATATTTGCTGACAATTCTTGTTAGAATCCTTATGATTTCCCTATTGGTAACCTCAGCTTGACTATTGGCTTGGGGATGATAGGGTGTTGTGAGTTTATGTTCAGCCCTCAAGCATTGCATGAGCTTCAGAAAGGTAGTGCCTGTAAAGTGAGTTCCATTATTAGAAATTAATTTACATGGCACATCAAACCTTTTTGCAGCATTTTTTTGTACAAACCGACTAGCAATAGAAGATGCATAGTCAATGACAACTGCTACTTCTACCCATTTCATACAATAGTCAACAACAACTATGATGTATGTCTTTCCTTTTGACATGGGTGTGATGGAACCCATGAAGTTAATGCTCTAGATGTTGAATGGTTCTACTGGTTGAATCCATTGTTAAGGTTCCTTCATATAAGTAGTTATTTCACCATCTCATTGGCATCATTCACAAGAGTGGACATATTGATGAGCATCCCTAAAGATTGTTGGCTAGTAACACCCTACCATCAAGATTTTAATGGTTGTGCATGTCCTAGCATAGTGGCCCTCATAAGGGCCTTCATGAGCATCATGGAGAATGTGTAGTTGATTAGCATTAGGGACACACCAATAAATCAAACCATCGGTGCACACCTTATAGAGGTGTCCGTTGATCTCCATGAAGTGTTTTACTTGGTGAAGAGATTGTTGTTTCTTCTAGTGATCCAAACATTATGGCATCTCTTGAGTAAGAAGATAGGTGAGAATGTTATCATACCATTTAGGCTCATTAGGCAATTGTTTAGTTATAACCCTAGAAAAGAGGAGTTCATTAGGGAATAGATTAGATAATGGGCTTTCTTCCTCTTTGTTGTCCCATCACAACCAAGACAAGTGGTCCATGACCACATTCTCAGTGTCCTTTCAATTTACCATTGTAAGATCAAATTCCTGTAAGATCATCAGCCACCGTATGATATGGGGGCTCACCATTGGCATGTTCATCAGGAAGTGAATGGCCTTGTGGTTCATGTGCACAAGAACTTTGTATCCAATCACATAGTGCCTAAACTTCTCTACAGAAAACACCATTGTCATCAATTCTTTTTCTATGGTGGTGTAGTTCAGTTGTGCATCCACAATGCTTTGACTTGCATAGTGAAAATAATATGGATGTTTCTTGTCATCCATCTGTGTAAGCACAGCTCCCAAGGTGTAATTTGATCTATCCATCATCACATGAAATGGTATGGACTAGTCAAGTTCTTATAGGATTGGAGTTTCTATAAGTTTCTCCTTTAGTTGTTGGAATGCTTTTTCACATTCCGTGGTCTAGACAAATGAAGTATCTTTCTTTGTCAATTCAACCAATGGCTTTGCGATCTTACAAAAATTCTCCATGAATCATTAGTAGTAGCTAGTATGTCCAAGGAATGATTGAACATCTTTGAAAATTTCTAGTTTGTGGGTTATTCCTTAGATAATCTTTATTTTTTTGGCGTTGACCTAAATTCCTACTTGTAATATTCTATGCCCCAACACAATTCCCTCTTGAACCATCAGATGAATTTTTTGCCAATTGAGACATAGATTTGTTTTAACACATCGTTTGAGTACTTGCTCAAGGTGTTCCAAGGCTTGCTCAAATGTATCTCCATAGGTGGAGAAGTTATCCATGAAGATTTCCACACCGCTACCAATCTGCTATTGAAAAATGTTAAGGACTAGGCATTGGAATATAGTAAGGGCATTACACAAACCAAATGACATCTTACAATATGTAAAAGTCCCCAATGGACTTATGAATGTTATTTTAGTTTGGTCCTCCAATGTGATCTGGATTTGGTTATAGCCACTATAACCATCCAAAAACTTTTAGTAGTAATGCCTAGATATTGTGTCTAGCACTTGATTAACAAATGGCAATGGAAAGTGGTTCTTGAATGTTGTCATATTTAGCAGCCAAAAATCAATGCAGACCCACCACTTGCCACCTATTTTGGGCATAATAAGAGTGGACTAACCAACTCACTATTTGCAATGGGATAAATAAACCCTACCTTGAGGAGTTGTTCAATTTCCTCCTTGATAACTTACTTTAGTTTGGAATTTAATTACCTTTGTGGCTATCTCTTTGGCTTCATGGCTAGGTCAGTGTAGATGTGATGTTGGAAAATCCTAGGATCAATCCCTATGAGTTCAAGATATGACTAGGCAAAGGCTACTAATCATTTTTCAACTACTTTTAATAGCATCTACTTCTATTCTAGAGTAAGATTGGCATTGATTATCACTAGCTTTCCATTTTTTAAGAATACATATTTCATGTCCGCCAGTAGAGTTTTTACTTTAAGGGGCTCTTGCTTGAAATTATTAGGAATTTCCAACTCTCACCTATAGGTATCATTATTTGGATCATCAAAGAGTTGTTAATGAACTTGTTCTAGTTCATCCATGCTTGTGACATATGTGCATGTCAAGCTGTTAGTTAGTTCCATGCAAAGTATGCTGCTTTCAGAATCAACAGTTAGCCATTGGATGCCCTCTTATTTTATGGCTGCTACATATAGAAATATTTGAATTTCTACTTCTAGTGCACATTGCATACATGCAGAGATGGATGCTCATTTCACTACCAAAAGTTTCTACACACAATTGCACTTAGTATCGCTATACGTAATGCATGGAACTCACTTCTTCTCAATCTTTCCAAATGCATTTTCTTTAGATATTTTTAGGGAAAGATCTTTGATGTCCATTCTTGCATCAACTGTGCTTAGCCATGCCCTTCCCATGATGATTGAAAAGTCCCCTTTGTAGTTTTCCACCTTGATCACTAGGAAATCAACAAGATAATATCACCTACAGATAGTGATCACAATGTCTTTCACTAGTTCCAATGGAACAGTGATGGACTGGTCTACCAATTCTAATTTGATATTGCTTTTCTTCAGAGGAGGTAGGTTCCATGTAATATACATCTCATGAGAAATTAGATTGACATCAGAACTTAATTTAAGTAGAGCTTTGCATAGTTCATTCCCAACAATCTACAAATAAATAAGAGGACTTCCAAGATCGATTAATTTCCTAGGAAGGTTTCTATCATGGATCCAATTAAATATGGATTGAATAAGCATAAAAGTATGGATCCTGGGTAGTATTTGGTTTGAAGGAAACTTGAAGGAAGTTAATATAGAGAAAGATGGAGGAATAGGGTTGTCAACTACAGGTGTAATTGAGGTCTTAGGTAGCTTATATGGTTAGAAGAAAGGTATTTTCTTTGATTAAGTATTTGAACCACTCGGTTGATGAACAAGTTGTAGATTAATAACCTTTGTAGCATTGCATTGTCATGATTGAGTTGGAAGTTGGCCCTACATGGACAAAGCAGGTGGTAGCTATGTTGAGGATGGAGGAAGATGTGCAGGAACAGGAGGAGGATAAAGGTAAAAGGTGGTATCCCTTCTTGCATGTGGAGAATGAGTTCAGTAATTATTAGGAGGGTAGTGGTAAGGTTGGAAAGTAGAAACGTGATTGAAGAAGTCACGTGAAGACAGGGGTTACTGAATGTACTACCCATATAGATCAAGTTGTCAATAAGGTTATTTCTACCTTGGTGGTATCATCACCCATGACTATGGTTGCTACCACTATTGATATTGCTCATATGATTGTGGTAGAGTTTCACTTGAATAATACTATTGTTGCTGGTGGCATTGCCTAGAATTGCCTTAAGGATAAGGTAATCTTTTGGATGTTTTCCTTCATATTAGTCATGGATTCAAGGCATACACCCCAAATTCCTATAGGTGTAACAAAAAAGGATAACATCCCTTAGGATGTTCATACTGGTAGATGTCACACCCACCATCATCATTTGATTCACTTTCTGCAACTCCTTCTATTATAGCAATCTTGCCCTTACCTCTTTGATAAGCATGTTCATCTTCCTTATGCCTTCTATGCTCACAATCACTACCTTATTCCTTGGACTCTTTAGAAATTTTTAGGACAACTTAAAATTTTTTATTCAAGGAGTCCCATAATTGATCAAAGTTGGCCATAATTTTAGATTGAAATTTTTGAAGTCGTAAGGCTTTCCTATTCACCATCTCATCAAGTGCTGATTCCTCCTCACTATTATAGAATCGAGACTCCCTCTTGTGAATGGAAAGATCATAATTATACTCTTTCACACTTTCTTATTTTCTTAATTCACCTTCCTTTTTAGCTACCTACTCAATCAATCTTTGGATCTAATGGATGCTTAATTCCAATAATCATCCTTGGGCATAGATGCCAAGGGTTCTCCTCATTTTAGATTGAAGCCCATCTACAATGTGATAAAGTTGATCCAATTGAGAATAACCATGGCTAGGACATCTATGCATTAAGGAATACTATCAGTCGATGGTAGCATCCAAGGATTCGTGTGTTCCTTGTTTTCATCCTTGGATCTACCTTCCAAAGTTGGACACTTTAGAGTACATTTGATATTTGTCATTAAATAATTCAAGCATTGTACTCCATTGTCTAATAGATTCTAGTTCTAAGGATCGGTACGAATGGTGCATATCAAAATCTTCATTCTTTGGTAAGGTAATTGCTCTCATAATTAAATGATATCAATCCTTCTCATGATAGCTATGGAAATCAACATAAATTGAGTCAATCGATATCGATTTAGTGATGTATATCAATGTCATCTTTTTTAGCATTTGTCAAAGCTCCTTATTTCAATCAATATCCTTATTGATTTAGATAAAACCTGTGATAACTTGCAATAATAGAGACTTATCAAAGTAATTAGTTCATATTAATGGACATCAAAGAAATCGATGCTCTTTGATATAGTAAAATAGTAAAAAATAAAAATAAAAAGAGAGGGATTTTTATTAGCCAAAATTGGAATAGTTGGGGGTTTTTCACATAAATTGGTAATCCAATCAAAGTTTCATTCTAAATTACCTTCATTGTAGAGATGTCACCTTGTCTGTGACTAACTCATAAGTTGTATCCATGGAGGAATGGTTCAAAGTTAAAGGGATCATCAAGAAAATAAATGGTTAAATTCAAATCCAATTAAAATCTCACACTGATGACTATCAATCATAAGTAAAATCATAAATTTCATCCTAACTTCTAATCCCAAGTTCAAGAGTGAAAATTGAATGATTTAACCAAATTGAAATCATGTAATATTAATATAGATAGTAGAAGGTTACAAGAGAGACTTCACCTAATTCATAATCCTACATTTTTTCTTTTACAATGTAGCAACTTAAATAGCCCAACAATGAACTCCAATGGTTGATAATTACCATAATGTTCAACAAATATATTTTAGCACTTTACAAATGGAAAAGTTTTAGAATATGGTTTCAATTTTATATGGGTTTTCCTTGGCATTTGATCCCCCCCATTAGACATCAAGCTTTCCCATTTATATTAGAAAATTTTTGATTACAATTAGAAAAATATTATTATTTAGGTATATCAATCTTTAATGAACACTTTGATGAAGTTCGATCACAAAGCATTGAATTGTATCACGATGGCTATGTCCTTTGATAGCATATTTGCATTGTGCCAATGGTGCAAATCAATAATTTCATTCTTTGGAAAGGCAATTGCTCTCATAATTGGATGATATCTATCCTTGTCACGATAGCTATGAAAATCAACATAAATTTGGTCAATCTATATTAATTCTGTGATGTATATCGATGTCATCCTTTTTTAGCATATGTAAAACCTCTTGATCCCAATCGATATTTTTATTAATTTAGATAGAACCTATGACAACAAATACTTATCAAAGTAATTAGTTCATATCAATGGACATTAAAGAAATCGATGCTCTTCAATGTAGTAACATAGAAAAAAATAAAAAGAGAGGAGTTTCTATTAGCCAAAACTAAAACAATTAGGGGCTTATCAGCAGGCATTATATAACATTCACATTTTTGTTAATTTTTTAATTCATAAGGATATGGAACTATACCATGCTACAATCTAACCATACATATAGACATGAACAAATTCAAACATTAAACATTTCATCTATGATTCCAATCTTTCAAAAGTAAATAAACAAAATTTCACTTGTCTAATTACCTCCTAATGGCTCAATGGCCATAACAACACAAAAAAATGAATATTATTGTAAGGATCATGCCTTTAAACCTTCCTCCACCTCCATGTCTTCTTCAAAATGAGAAGGCTCTACCCCTTCATCATCATCCCTGATTTAAGGGTGGATATTCTTTTCAATGCTTGATACCCTCTTATCCATGGTAATGAGGGTGGAAATGACTTTCTCCAACATGGACATTGATGAGAGCAGTTACTCTAGCAATTTATTCTAATCATTAGAATATTTACTCTAGCGGTTTATTCTAATTATTAGAGTAGTTACTCTAGTGGTTTATTCTAATTATTAGAGCAGTTACTCTAGTGGTTTATTCTAATTATTAGAGCAGTTACTCTAGTGATTTATTCTAATTATTAGAGTGGTTACTCTAATTATTAGAGTAGTTGCTCCCAAGCCTATAAATACAGTGCCCAAGTGCACAATTGGGGAAGTCTTTTAGTAGTCAAGTAGTGAAACTCCTATAGTATATGTGAAAGTTAAAGTAGTTTCCAAGTGCCCATAATAGGAGTTCTAAGTGTGGATGGATCTTTATTCAATCATTATGTACCTAAGCACACCTTGTGTATTGCAATAAAGATGAGCTCTTCGATTCATCCTTGCAGCACTTGAGATTTGTTTTCTTACACACTTATTTTATTTTATTTTATGCACCTTACATTTATGTTATTAGCGTAGCAATTCATTTTGATCAATTAAGCAAATCATTAAATTACATAGTACGATCACTTTGACAATGCATGTAACACTTGGTAACCCAGTAACAATTGGTATTTGGTAATCCCAGTAGTGTTGTGCTAGTTCAGGATGTGTATGGCAAGTGAGAACAGATATTGGTGTTAGGATTAGTTAAAGCCTAGTTAATCAATAATTAAGTTAAATTAGTTACTTAGTTATCTCTCTTTCTCTTCCCTACTAGTGTAGGACATAAAAACATAAAAGCTATAAAAATCATATGCCTCAAGCTTACTTAACCGTACAATCGTGACATACAGGTAAGCTTGGGAAGACAACAATCAACCAACCCATCCTTGTTCTACAAGGGTGCATAAGCACTTAGTCCTTGGAATTCAACCGGATCATGCATGAAATGCTCGTATTTGTATGTTTGAGCATAGGGGTACCTCACCGCTCATCATTGGCGCTATTGTCAGGGACTTAGTTGTTTATGCGCTAACTAGAACATAGGAAATCATTCACATCATTGGAATTAACCCTTAGGGTTTGTTGAGAAAATAATAAACAAGAATACATTGCACACTAAATAGACAAGTATGTCTCCTTCTTCGTACGAAAGTGCCTCACCACCTAGGTCTAAAATAAGAAACAGTTAGTGGCGTAATACACATGAAGTTGATCCGCTAGTCCCTCAACAAGTTCGACTGGTATATATTCATCCTTATGAGTATATGCCATACTTCACCTTTATCCTCCATCAAGATGAAAAACTGTGTTAGTGAGACTTAGAAGGTAACATAGTGTTACCTCCCGATCATTCAATCTCGAGCATGCTTCTTCATGCTCTCACACGAATTGGCATGTCACACTTGCATGTAGAATACATTGTGCAAGACTATGACTCAAGAGAATATCATCCCACAAAGGCACAATGCCAAAGGGACTTGCAATAGGAGAGACATCATAAGTCTTTGAAGGGTAAGTGGTCCCAGGATGCCCCACATGTCTTAAGCAAAAATGAGGGTGGTGAACCTACCTCAGGCAATCACCCACACAACGATGTTCCTCCCCTTGACTTTGGCCAAGGGGTTTTGTATCAAGACCTTCTTTCCATTATTCATAACCTAGGTTCTGATACCCACGGGCATAAAGGATCCAAAAAAGGGACATGAACTCATGATAAAGGTGGACATTCTGATTGCAATCATGATCGAGGCCATGACTATTGAAGAGAAGGTAGCAGACACCATCATGATGATGGTTCTCCTTCTTCTTCACCTTCATCATCTCCTTCACCCTCTCCTTCAATATCTAAATGTAGTCATAAAGAAAAAGACAATCGGGATAAAGGTAGGCAAAGTGGAAGTCATAGACAAAATAGCCAGGAAGGGGGATGAGGACACTCTAGAGAGTCACGACATAGAAGAAGGGAGAGTAGGGAACAACGTAGGCATCATAGACACCATAGATGAGATGATCACGATGAACCCCTCCTCGCTACTTGAAGTGTGTTAGACATAACTGAGGCTGTTAGAATTCCAACAAGGCATTAGAAATATAGTAGGATCAAGAGATTAGATATGAACAACATTCCATAATTTGAAGGGGGATACAACACTGATCCTCAGAATCATTTACAAGCATTCCATGATGCGTGTGCCTTACAGAACATAGATAATGAATGGAAAAAACTTAAATTGTTCCCACGGATATTAGTTAAAGAAGCAAAAAGCTAGTACTGGTCTTTAGAACTAGAATCCATTCGTAGGTGGAGTACTATGTTAGAACTATTTAATGACAAGTACCAAACATACTCCCGAGTGTCCAACCTGTGAAAGCAAATCCAAGGCTGGAAACAAGGAGGATAGGAACCCTTGGATGTTACCATGGGCCGATACTATGCATTGTTACATCATTGTCCTAGCCATGGTTATTCAAAAAGGGATCAACTACACCATCTTGTGGATGGGCTTAGGCATGAAACGAGAAGAACCATTGGGACTTATGCCTAAGGGAGACTATCCAAGCTTAGGTCCCATCAAATTCAAAGACTATTGGAGTAAGTTTCTAAGGAAGAAGGTGAGCAATAGAATAGAGAAAGTGCAGAAGAGTATAACCAAGATCCTTCACTTTAGAAGAGGGGAGTAAGATTTTGTGAGGATGAAGAAGAGTCACCACTCGAAGAGATGGTGAATAGGAAAACTTTGTCTATCCAAGATATGAAATCAGAAGTTTCAGCAAAGGTAGACCAAATGTAGGATTCCCTAGACAATAGATTTAAAGCTATTCTTAAAATAGTAGAGGAGTCTAGAGAGCAAGGTAGTGAGAAAAGAAAAAAGAAAGAGGCTGAAAATGCATGTAGCAAGGGTAAGGGTAAAGTTGTCATCATTGAAGAGGTTGTGGATTTGGAAAATAGACAATGATAGTGGATGTGAGATATGTTAATATGACCATCCTAAGGGATGTTGCTCTATAATTGCATGTCTACAGGAGTTTGGGGTGTATGCACTCAACCCATAATTAAACAAAAGGCAAACACCCCAAAGGTTACCTTATCCTCAAGGTAACCCAATGCAGTTCCACCAACCCTTAACATATTATCCCAGTGCAACTCCACCACAACCGATTGAGCAAAATCAATAGTGGCAGCATCCACAATCATAGGGAATGCCACCACCAAGGCAATAGTATCCTTACCGACAACTTGACTCGTATGGATATTATGTGCAATAGCTAATCTCCCCATATGACTCTACTGGTCATGTCACTCCTCAACATCACTACCAAGCTCGCAAGTATTATAGGACTCCCTCTTCTAGAGGAAATATTCCTCAAGCATATCATCCTTCTCATCTAGCTACATCTCTTCCACCAATAGCTCCACTACCACTTGCTGCAGCGATGCAAGGTGAAATCCCTACCCAGCCATAGCAACGTAATGTCATGAGGGCTATTAACTCTCAACCTACTATTGCTTCCAACAACCAAATGAAGAAAAGACCTTTCTTTAGAACCAATAGTCCAACCAAGCCCTTGCAATCACAAGTAGCTGATTCCTTAGATGCCTCAGTATCAATCAAAACTTTGGATCCCCCTTCAACCCAATCACCGCACTTAATGCATACGGTCATGCTAACACATGTTGTCACCAATTGGATCAAAGCTAGTCATCTTCCCAGGAAATTCTCTAATCTTGGGAGTTCTCTAATATACTTACAAATTGCTAAAAATGTGTTGTGCAAGCTCTTTTGGATTTAGGTTCTAGTGTTAACTTGATTTCTCAAGAAATGTACAAGGCTTGGAACCTACCTCATTAAAAAAGAGCAACATCCATCTAGAGTTGGCTGACCAATCCATCACTATCCCATTGGGACTAGTGGAAAACATTGTTACCACTATTTGTGGGTGGTCATACCTAGCTAACTTCCTAGTGATTCAAATAAACAACAGTAAGGGGGAGTTCCTAATCATAATGGGAAGACAATGGCTAAGCACCATCGACTCATTCCTAGGAATTTGTGATCTTTCCCTAGAAATATCAAAGGAAAATACATTCGGAAAGATTGAGAAGAAGAAAGTTCCATGCATCACATACAGTGACATAGGATGTAATTACATGCAGAGGTCATAGTTTATGCAAAGTTTAGCATTGCCTACATGCAATCAGTGTGCACAAGTGATTAACATACAAAGATGCCTGTATGTAGCAGCCACACGACAGGAAGATGCCCAGTGGCTGAAAACTGATCAAGAAAGTAGTTCACACATATGCATGGAATCAACTAAGGGTTTGACTTGTGCTTACATCACTAGCATAGACGCATTAGAGCAAGTCCACCGCCAACTTCCAAGTCTTAACCTTGAAAATGACAATTGGGGGAAGTTGGAAATCCCTAAGAAATTTAAGCAAGAGCCCCTCAAGCTGAAACCATTGCCCACCAATATGGAATACACATTCCTTAAAAATGGAAAATTGGTAATTATCAATGCTAAGCTTGCTCCTCAATAGAAAGAAGAACTACTGAAGGTAATCAATAGATGGTCAAAAGCCTTTACTTGGTCATATCCTGAATTAACTAGAATAGATCCTAGGATATGCCAACATAGGATTTACACCAACCCCTCCATAAAGCAAGTAGTCAAAGAAAAAATTAACCAGCTTCTCAAGGCTAGATTCATATACCCCATTGCTAATAGTGAATGGGTTAGCCCCTTATTTATTGTGCCTAAAAAGGGAGGCAAATGGAGGATGTGCATAGATTTCAGGCTATTGAACATGTCAACATTCAAAGATCACTCTCCATTGCCATTTGTTGACCAAGTCTTAGACACCATCATAGGGCATCACTACTACAATTTTCTAGATGGATATAGTGGATATAATCAAGTTTAGATAGTATGTATTGGAATATAAAGTATATATACATATAGATCATAGTGCAATAAGGTTCCTTATGAATAAGCCAATGGTAAGTCATCGTATCATACAATGGCTTGTAATCTTACAAGAGTTTGATCTTATGATGATCAATCGTAAAGACACCAAGAATGTAGTTGCTGATCATTTATCTTAGTTGCGATGGGACAACAAAGAGGATGAGTATCCAATTTCTGATCATTTCCCTAATGAATTCCTCTTTGCTAGTGTAGCGAATAATAAATCACCCATAGAGACAAACTAGTATAGTAGAATTCTTACCTATCTCCTCATCCAACAAATACCACAAGAGTTAAACCTTAAGAAGAAACAACAGATTCTTCACCGAGCCAAGTACTTATAGAGATCAATGGGAAACTTTACAAAGTGTGTCTCGATGGCTTGGTTCGATGGTGTGTTCTTGATATAGATCAACTGCAAGTTCTCCAAGATGCTCATGAGGGTCCTTGTGGAGGTCATTATGCTAGGAGAAAAATGGCTATCAAGATCTTGCTTGTAGGATATTATTGGCCTACATTATTTCAGGACACCCATCATTTTGTCCAATCTTGTGAGCACTATCAACGTGATGGGGGAATGATTGCTATAATGGAGGATCCGCAACAATGGATTCAACTATTAGAACCCTTCAACATTTGGAAAATTGATTTTATGGGGTCGATTACACCAATGTCCAATGGAAAATCTTACATTATTGTTGTCATTGATTACCTAACAAAATGGGCTGAAGCAGTTGTTGTTAAAGATTGTACATCATTTATAGCTACATGATTTGTTCAACAACAAATCATAAATAGGTTTGGTGTGTTGTGTGCACTTATTTCAGACAATGGTACACACTTCACATGTGCAACTTTTCAAAAATTAATGCAACACTTAGGGGTTGAACATAAATTAACTACACCATACCACCCCCAAGCGAACGATCAAGCAAAAGACACCAACAGGGAGATTACGAAGATATTGACAAGAACCATTAGCAAGTTTAGGCGAGACTGGAGCACTAAACTGAACAATGCTCTTTGGGCATACCACTCAGCATGGAAACTCCCTATAGGCTACTCTCCCTATGAGTTAGTGTACAGTAAATTACCAATGCTTCCCATTCAAACTAAGCTTTGTACACTATCCATGACATGTGACCTCAACCTTAACCTTGATCTAGCATAGAAACAACGATTAGTAATCCTTAACTTGCTAGATGAAAATCGATTAGCTACCCTGTCATCTAACAAATTGCACAAGGC
Source organism: Gnetum montanum (assembly GCA_015680685.1). Taxonomy (NCBI): domain Eukaryota; kingdom Viridiplantae; phylum Streptophyta; class Gnetopsida; order Gnetales; family Gnetaceae; genus Gnetum; species Gnetum montanum. Next base: position 104,943 of record MNCI01000721.1, on the reverse strand, counting down.
CTTCGATAAACAACATCATGACCTAAGAATTAGGAAAGTTAAATATCAGCTAGGAGATAAGGCTATTTACTGGAATCCCACACATGTGCCACAACGTACTAAATTTCAAACACTGTGGGAATGACCTTATATTATTTATGCAACTTTTTCTTTAGGGGCCATGACAATATACAAACCTGAGAGCTTTGATAAGAAAATTTTCGTCAATGTGCAACAAACCAAACCTTTCCAAGAGCTTAGGACAGCCAGTACACATGCTGCCTCTCTTGATGGACAACCCTACTCACTATTTCAGATCTCCTCCTTCCAACTTAGTCATGGGGGAGATGGCTACCTATGCTAACCATTCTAGGCCCTCAGTTCTTTTTAAATTTTTGTTTTACACATTTTTTCTTTACATGTTTTTTTTTCACACATTTTTATTTTACACATTTTTACAACTTTTCTTATTTTTGTTTTACACATCATTCATATTTTTACTATTTGTTTGATTGCTTGATTTACTTTTATTTGTCATCCAATAAGTGCTCATGATGGTGGATTAAATTATATCATATTGATTGCTAATGTTTAGTTTTTACCTTTGAATTATGATGTTGATATTAAGGTATGGTTCTTTTGGTAAAACAGACAATGAGTCCACACCGTCCACTCATCCATACAACTCTATGGTCTTCTTTGGCTTGGAACTGTACAATCCCTCTTTTTCTAAGTAAACTTTTAATGAACTGGTGGCTGGGTATTTTTCAAACCAAGGAAAGACTCAAAGGATGAAAAGGGTGCAACTTCAAGGGGATTCGATACATTTGTGCTAGCCATTCTCTTGGGTGCTTGGATGGTTTTTCCTGGATTTTTCGCCATTCTAACATTGTTCAAAAATCGAGAAGTTGAGTGAATAAAAATAAGTCTCTACATGGTGTGGTTCTCATGCCAAAAAAAAAAACAAAAACAAAAACAAAAAAAAAAGAGAGAGAGAAAAAAAAAGTGAAAATTCAAAGCACACCCCTTAGACATAATAAAGCAATATGGGCTATAAGCACTGGTTATGGAACTGGAAAGACATGTTACCCATGCCTGAAGGTTCCCTCTAACTAAGGCCATTTCTCACTTCCTACTTCTCCATCTCGCTCTCCTTGGAATGGTGGTGACTCTTTGTGGAAGCATTCTTGTTGCTTCAAGTGGATGGATTGGTCAAATGTGTTGATGCGAGGTCACTGGATGTGGTTTGTTTAAGTTTGGATTTGGGATGAGTTCTACTCAGTCACATTAACCATGAAATACGCAAGGGGCTTTACACAACCTTGTTCTTGGGATTCTACTCCATTCTCTCCTCTTCATATTTATTCCCATTTTCCACCTCATTGCTTGTTTTATCATTAGTTTGTCCTGGGTTGATGCATTATTTTTCTTTGGTGAATTCTTGTGTGTAAGTTTTTAACTCTTACTTCCAAATGACATTCTTAGAGCCTACAGACTCTTTGGTTTGTGGGTTTGTCAAGGCATAAAAGGGATGAGCCTACTTTGGGAAGGACCCATTGGCATTCCTTTTTGGTGCAATTGTTAAGTTCTTTTCCTTAAACATTTCCTGCAATCAATCATCTCTTGTTTATCCCCATCCATGACATTTATTTTATTGGCGTTGTCATTGTTATTTTTTTCCATCTTTCTTGTTCCTCATATTTTTCCATCTTATAGCTACCAAAGGTTTGCTCTTAGTCATGGGGTCCCTAGCACAAATTTTTCAATTTTCTCCATTTTACTATTCGCCTAACCCCTACACCTTGGGTAGTCATCTGTGATAAATCTCTAAACCAGTTTCTACCATAACCACAACTCAGCCAATGCGCTTCATATCAAGGCAAGGTATCAATTACATTGTGGTTTATCTATCCTTGCTCATTTGTGACTATGTTGTGTGTGCAAATGAAGATCATACAAAAAATGGACTAAGCTTGGAGGAAGCACTTAGGATGGACTAGAACTGGAGCATTTATGAAAGGAGAACATCTAGTGTGTGGCTATGGATAAACAACGGAAGGTGCAATCTAGGCATTGGTGGTAACACACTTCATTTTCTTTCTCTCTCTCTCTCTACAAGCTGCCAAATAAAGGCTTGGATGTCACTTATGTACGAGTGTTCACCACAATGTTATAATATGCTTATTGATCCATCATTGGGGACATTGAGTCTATCATCCCATTTCACCATCAGTTGTCAATTAGTCAATAATCCCATACCTTCCCAATATTTTGTAAGGAACTCCAGGATGAGTTTTCATTCAATCGTGGAGGTAT
>MNCI01000721.1:68813-92023 GCA_015680685.1 Gnetum montanum | reverse complement strand
CTTGTTTTATCTTTTTTTCTTTTTATCTTTTTATAAGTAATCTCATCTACAAATAAAACACTCATGTGGCTCATTGGTTGAGGTGTGTTCTATGTTATCAAGTCTCAAGTGATCAATTATTTGGATAGTGAGCTCATTACACCCACTCATCCATTTTACAGATAAGAGGTTCTGTTTGAGGGTATAGTGATATTTTTGACATTCTTAAAACTTAAAATTAATTTTGTGTTCATTGTACCCAGAATGAAGAAGTATGGACCAAGAGGGAATGATTAGGGTGTGACATCAAGGGAACTTGTGGAGTCTCTTTGGTGACATATATGGGAGTTATCATGTAATGTGGTCATACTAAGGTCCTTGTAGATCTAACAAAAAATGGGAGTATGAGTAATCAAAAGGGCACTCAAAAATCCAATGTTGTTCTAGGGGGTCCCACTGGAAAGACATGCACCCATGCCTGAAGTTTGGTGGCTTCTCTGGATTCAGCATTAAAAACAAACAAAGAAAGTGCCACAAAGCAAAAATCACTCCTCCCTTAAACAAAATGACAAGTGATCATACGCCTTGTTGTTATGGTATTCACATAGTCGCTCATCATGGGATGAAAAAATGCAGTGTCAATGATCAGAGGAATGGACTTGGTCCTGATCTTGGAACAAAAAGTTAATGACACATTAATCATGCTTTACACGCAAGATTCATTGTGCCCTGGGTTAGTTACCTCATGTCCCAATCTCTACAATCCCTTCTATAGTCCATCTCATCTCATTGTTCATGTAATTTTAGATCGTGTCTTATGTAGCATAGAATTCTTACCTCATTTCAGTGATACTTACATTTGTGTGTTTTGTGCAACCAGTGTGGATTACATTTAACCCTTCTAGTGCCTACGGACATTTTAAGGTGTGGTTACGTAAGGGCTTTATAGGTTGGAACCTACTTTGGGGAGGACCCACTTGCGTAATTTTTGTAATTTGCACTCATAACACATCTTCCGCACATCATTTATTACCCTCAGCATATTGTCAACGATATTCTTTCCCTTATTACTATCCCTCCGATTCAAACATTCCTATGAACCATCACATAGCCTTTTTCTCTCCCTTATCATTCGAGGTCTTTATTGATAAATTCCACACCATCATAATTTTTATGCGTTCAGAACTAGTTGAATTACGCTGGAACCCTTTAACAATAGTCCTGATGTCCTTAGTTTACATCGTTTAATTTCAAAAAAATATTAAAAATTTGGTACATTCTATAAAGTGCCCTAACTTTGATAGGTCACAATATCACGTCCGTGCTATCGTGTATGCAATATCACATCCAAAATATATATATATACACGACCCCCCTATGCCTATCAACATCATTTGCAACTGTTCACGTGGGGGAAGTTTTCAAATTTCTCTCTACGACTCGGGATTGCACATCCCTTGCTTTCATATCCATAACTCACTTGCTGGTACTCTAATTTTCATTCTGTTTGAACCTACTTGAACCCAAAGTGTTCAGCTTAGTCGAGTGGAAGGGGCACACGCCGAATAGAGCATAAATTTTTTGGAATTCATCATTGCTCGAAGGACATTATTAAGGGTAATTAGTTATAAAATTAATGATAAATGTGCCAAAAAAAATTTCATCTCCTTAGTTATACCAGGAAACTAGATTTGGAAACCACCTAAGCAAAGAGGATTAAATATTATAATCTTTCGATGACATTTTCTCCTAATAATTAACGTCATAAGGAGATAATGCAAAGTCATTAAGGCAAGCAGTAAGGTATAACCTAAATTTGGTAACAACCTTACTAACGATTGGCCCTATGTGATTCCAGATGGTCTCGAAACGCAGACAATAGGAAGGTCCTGCTCAAGGTGTGATTAAGCGACCTAGGAGAGGTGAAGGACAAGTTCCTACCGAACAACATGCAGAGTAGGAAGAATAATCATTTAGTATCCATCAAGAAGATCCTTCCACTATACAATAAAGGTAGGTGGAAGGAGGAGCTACTACAGTGTCTGAATAGAGATGACATCTCACATTTCCCCAAGATTGTATTCAGGCCATCCATGAAAGGTCCATATTAACCCCAGTGATCATGGAAATAAAATTTGGACCTTTCACAGAATTTGCTTTGGAGGCTATTAGGGATTACCTCAAAGGGTCCCCATTGTGGCCTACCCTCTCTAAAAGCAGTGCCTGGTACTTAGGGAAAACATACCAATTTTGACACAACAAAGAAGAAGGCACCACGGTTAGCATTTGTGGTGTGACTATTGATTTCTCTATTCAAGCAGTGTTGATGGGAAAGGTTAATGCTAACCTACCTCATCTATATGTTATGGATATCCTAAGGTAGTTTGAAGAACAAAAGATAGGGAAGTTTGTGTTGCCCTTCACTTGTCTCATCGGGAAGCTATGTAGCTATGCTAGTATTAGAGGATACACCAATGATGTCCTCCAAAAAGCCCAAAATGCTTCATATGCCAAATTGCTAAAGCCACCAGCTGCAAGGAAAATCACTGGTAAGATGCTAGGGCCGGAACAAGAAAAAGAATAGATGGAAAGGCCAACTACAACTCAACTTGTAGTACCCATCCAACTTCCAAGCATGGGACCCAGTCAACAACAAGAAGTAGGGCCTAGCACGGGCTAGCAGGATCAACCACCACCACCACTGCAAGATTACAGACCATCGATGAGCCATCTCAGGGCCATTGCTGAGACGGTTAGTTGGGGAAGTCATGATGATGCAAATCTCTTCCACATCATCAATGATGTTGTACAGCCTACGGTTTCTATGGATCGTGCATGGAGTGAAGTGTTCATTCAGATAGGAGGAGGGGAGATTGCTTGGTCACAACAGATTTCAGGGAATGCTGGGTCCTTTCAAGTGTAGTTGGAAACTGGTGAAGGGGCCACGGTGTTGGTTATGTAGCACCAGGATGCAGTGGGAGCCACAGAAGTGGCCACAAACCACATTAAAGAATCATTCAATGTGCCTGTTGTGCCACCAGCAGATCTTACAAGAGCATGGGATGCTCAAACTCTGGTCAGTACCTCAATGACTCCTGCAGAACATGAGGATGTATTCAACCAATTTCTTTAAATAGGATAGGTAATGACGTCCTTGTTTGACATCCCACAAGATGTTACAATAATACAATCATACCTTATTTCCATCAAGGGAAAGCTGGTCATGACAAAGATGAGGGCCAAGCATGCTAAAGCAGAAGTGAAAAGATTGTAAGAAAGGCTCATGACCCTACAAGCAGTGCAACGGGATCCTTCTCAATTCGATCCCATAGACCAGCTGGACACTTTTAGAACTGAGCAACTCAATAAATTGTTGATAAAGAATAAAAGGGTGGCAGAAGAAAAAAAGAAGGCTAACTGGGATGCCTCTATGGCACAAGCACAAATTGACGCACACACCAAGGCACTCAAGGCCTTACAAGAGGAGAATAAACAACTTGTTGCTGACAACCTTCAGTTGGCCTCTGTGGAGAATCAAAAGAATGTTCTCGAGGAACATTTTCAGCATTTGTGAGAATAACTAATTAGGGTCAACCAGGACATGAACCATTTAGCCAAGGAAAATCAAACCCTCTCAATGAAGGAGGTACGTGCCATCCGTCAGAAGATGGTCATTGAAATAAGCACATGGAAAAATGAGGCTAAACGGCATGAGAAGCTAAAGGAGCATTTCCGGGATCATGTGGGGATGTATAAAAAAATCATCAAAAAGGAGATCCATATGGCCAAGGCCCACATCAACGCTCTCAGTTCTCAACACACTAACTGGCAGGCCATATTGGACACATACACATTTTTCCACCAGGTAGAAGTTAAGAGTTGGGACCTGCAGATCCAGGACCTTATAGAGTACATGGAGTTGGAAAACCTGCGGTATGCCAACCTTGCCATGTTAACAGTAGGGCACCCGAGAATAGAGCTCAAGCAACAGGTAGCCACCACCTACACCAAATATGAAACAGAATTTTTAGAACACAAGAAAACATTGCAAAAATTGGAGGTTGCAAATTCTAAACTTGAGGTGGTTAAAGCAAGCTACTAGGGGCAAAAAGTTGTCGCAACAGACTTGGCTCAACAACTCATAGATTTTTAAGAATACAGAGACAAAGCCAAAGCCCATGAGAAGGAATAGCAGGTGTTTGTGACTTGGTATGTCAAAGAAAATAAAATGTTTCTGCAACTACCATGCCCATGGGAGGTGCTGGCTCCATCAAACATCAGAAAATTAGCATAGATAGCACAAGATCCCTAAACTAAAGAGGAGAAACTCTAGGCCATACTTCAACGCCATCAAATCCCAAGACCTGGAGCATAAGACAAGGGAAAGGCACCCATAGAGGAGCCACTACCACTAAGAACTACATGAGTTCCACGCAAATTTGTAGTTATAGAATTTTCTTTTACATTCTTCGTGTTGTATCTCAATTTTGTTCTAATTCCACACTGTGGCATAAATCCATTCTAGTCAGTCAATAATCCCATACGTATCCACTGTGTAATCAATGGATCTTATTCTCACTTTAACTCAAGGATGAGTTTTCATTTAGTCATGAGGGTATGATGAGTCATGAATTGTTAGCTGCGATATCGCACCCACGATATCGCGTACGTGATATCACAGCCTAGACACGATATTGGATACACGATATTGTGGCCTATCTCCTCATCTATAAATAAGAGGCAGGTGGATTTGGTTTAGAATCAAGTTTTAGTATTAAGGTAGGGACTTTTTGTCAGTTTTTCCTCTCAACCCTTTCTCCTAGTGCATGCCCACAGTGTGATGATTGTAATTGTACAACATCCTTATTTGAGTGTGACATACTTAGACACGCACATGACCAGCAATAAAGATCAAGATTACTTCATCATTGTAGCATCCACTTAGCTTAATTATTTAATTGTTATTGTTATTTATTACTTTCTTAGTTAATATCTCTCTACCCTTCTCTCCTAGTAACATGGAATGAGTACGACTTAATCACGAGCATTTAAGTGTGACTACTTGGTAACCCAATAGCATACCTAGGCCATGCGCTTGGTAATCCTAGTGGTAGTCATGCATGAGGTCCAAGATGTGTACGAATGATTAAGGAATGAATTCTCATCACACTTAGGCTAGTTTAGATTCTCTCTCACCCTCTCTCTCCTAGCTTAGTTGATATTATTTTCCATCATACCCAGGAGTAGCATTAGTGTAGGAATACATCATACACCTCACTCTAGACTAAACCATACATGACAAAGATAATACTAGTCCAAGTGGAAAGACAGTGAACTACAATCTATGAGTAACTGTCTAGATACCATAGCTAGTCCGTCTACGAAGTTCGACCGGATCATGCGTGAAGCGCTCATATGCATATGGTTGAGTGTAGGGGTACCTCGCCACTCATCACTTCCTCATTCATTTTGTATGGTTGATCCTTTTCTTGTGTCTTGACTTCTTGAAAACTAACCTTCTTCACAGGTCTAGGCTCAATAATTTTTCCACTCCTAGTGATAATAGAATGCAATTGTCCAATACCCTTTCTTTATGATATAGGATTTGGCTTCGGTTGAGAAGGTAATTTATTCTTTTTAAGTCTTGGAACCATATTTTTATCTCATTAATAAATATCCTTCTTTCATCAGTGAAGGAAGTCAAACTTTAAGTGACTTCATCCAAGTGTTCACTAGTTTGTCTCTTATAAGATATGTAATTGTTTTTGGAATACTATTATGGAAAAGGTTGTCTTTGTTGGAATGTAGTTGTTGATTAACTTTTATATTGTTGGAAAGCCTTTACAGATTCTTGTACCTCATCATGATAATAGGCTAAGGTTGGACAAGTTATGCAACCATGTAGTTGACTACCACGAAGGTTACATACCTCACCTTGCACCATAGGGGTTTTTTTCTTTATTAAACAAGTTAAGTCATCAACTTTTTTATTTAGTTATTCAATTTGTTCGATCCTACCTTACATGACATTAGGTTTTGGCCATCCTTTACTTTAATCAACCACTAAATCTATTATTCTCCATCCATCCTCTAGTGTTACATTCAATATATTTCCACCACATACAAAGTCAACATTTTTCCTATAGTATGGTAACAAGCCTTCTACAAATATTTGGATAAGTTGGTGGGCTAGAAATCCATGATTGGGATTTTTCAAACATAGCCTCTTGAACCTATCAAAAGTACTCTCATAATCCTCATATTCTTATTGCATGAAACTCATCAATTGCTCTCTTAATGAGTAAAACCTATCATTGGAAAGAAATATTTGGAGAAAGGTAGCCTTAAATTCATCCCATGAGTTGATTTTTGTCCTAAGGGTTTGTAGCCAAATATTAGCTTTATCTTTCAAGGTTGATTTGAAGGCAATCATTTTAGTTCTATCTCCATTTTGAGGTGCCAACATTGCAAGTGTGATTTCAAATTCTCTTATATGATTAAATGGATCTTCATCATTGGTCTGCCTAAAAATAGGCAGTAAATGAATATTTTTTTACTTCAATGTCCCTACCTTGGGGTAAAACTAATGGTTCTTGAGGTATTACAAGTGTTATTTGGTTTAATAAGTTCCCAAGAGTTTGTCCTTGATAGCTTGTCGAATTCAAATATTAGAGCCCATACTACCAAAAGAAAAAGGGATTAAACCATATGAAAGTGAAGGAGGTGTATGATGTGAAGAGGACCCAATGGTAAAAATAGTAGTTATAGTTGTGGTCACAATTGGGCTTAGTATGGAAATAGGGGGCTACTGATGTGGTGGGAATTTACAAATTTAATGTATTCATCGATTAAGTGATTCCTTCAATAGTGAACATGTTACTTAGTATTTGGTGAAAGCTTAAATTTTGAGAACCTGCTACCATAGTTGAATTTGTGATTTGCATTGTAATTTTTGGTATGTCAAAAAGAGGATTTAAAGATGTGGAACATTTAAATTATATTTTTTCTATTTCCTAAAAATATTTCTATTGGATTTCTCACTATAGTAGTATTTAGTTTCTTGAGAGAGGTTAAGGGAATAGAGCTAGGTTGTTCTTCTTCTTCTTGGGATTGTTTCAAATTGGTTCAAGTACATTTATAATAGCTAGTGGTATTTCTAGGAGGTTGAATTCATGTTGTATTTGTAAGTTGCTTAGTTGGTTTCATTTAACAAACACACTCTTCTTTAACACATTCATGGGCAACTAATCCTAAAATTTTGCAAATTGACTTAATTTCCCATGATATTACTACCTTAATTGTAATTTTTTTGTAACTTTCTTCAATTTCTTTTGTACATTTTCCTTATTTTTAATATTTTTACTTTTCTTGTTACAAGCAAAACAATTAAAAGAAACCAATTCTAAAACTACTAATAAAATAAATGGAAATGAAAGTAGTGTGTACCATTTTAGAAGTTCTAAATCTCTAAAAGGAATTTGAAAAGCATACTAAACCCTTGATGATGATTGACTTTGCTGGCCTCCCTTGCAACAGTGCCAAATTGGCAAGCTAGCTAAAGTTTGGTGCTAAATTATCTTCATTGTAGAGATGTCACCTCCTTTGTGACTAACCCATGAGTCATATCTATGAAGGAATAGTTCAAAGTTAAAGGGATCATATAGATAATAAATGGTTAGATCCAAATCCAATTGAAATCCCACACTCATGACTATTAATCATAAGTAAAATCATTAATTTCATCCAAACTTCTAATCCCAAGTTCAAGATTAAGAATTGAATGATTTAACCAAATTGAAATCATGTAATATTAACACAGATAACAAAATATTACAAGAGAGACTTCACCTAATTTATGATCCTACCTTGTTGTTTCTACAATGTAGCAACTTCCATAGCCCAAAAATGGACTCCAATGGTTGATAATTACCACAAGGTTCAAAAAATCTCCTTTAGCACTTTACAATGAAAATATTTCAAAAAATGGTTTCAGTTTGATGTGAGTTTTCCTTGGTATTCAATCCCTCCTATTAGACATCAAGCTTCCCCAGTTATACTGGAGAAGGATTTATTATAATTAAGAAAATGTTATTATTTGGATATATTGATCTTTATTAAAGACCTTGATGGAGATCAATTATAAAGCATCAAACTATATTGTGGTGGCTATGTCCTTCAATAGCCAATTTACATTGTGCCAATAGTGCAAATCGATATCTTAATTCTCTAGAGAGGCAATTGCTCTCATAATCAGATGATATTTATCATTGTCATGAAAACTAAGGAAATTGACATAAATTGGATCAATCTATATCGATTTGGTGATGTATATCAATGTCATCATTTTTAGCATATGCCAAAGCTCCCAATCTCAATTAATATCCTTATCAATTTAGATAGAACTTGTGATAACAACGACTTATCAAAGTAATTAGTTCATATTGATGGGTATTGAAGAAATCAATGGTCTTCTATATAGTATAATAATAATAAAAACAAAAAGAGAGAGATTTTTATTAGCCAAAACTAGAACAATTTAGAATTTATCATATGTACTCTTGCTTACTTAGCAAGATTAATGAAGAATTAATAGGAACATTTTCCTTATACTACTACCAGTTACGATTGGAAAAATCAATTGCTAGAAAGACTAATGGATTTAGTGCATAGCAGTTTTCAACCAATGAATCCCTAGGGCCTCCAAAAAAATGGGATTTGGGACACCTTGGCTAGTTTGGCAAATCAACCAAGGACTTAAAAATGAAAAATGGGATAATAAAAATAGCATGCTAAAACTGATAATAGATCTAAATAATGCAAAGAAAATAAATGAATATATTTTGCACACAAAGCCTAGAACTTAAAAATTTATTAAGAAGGAATAAAGAATAAGTTAGAGAAATGTGTACAAATGGTGCTTGACTGGGCAACAAGGGGGTTCACTTGGATGGGGGTTCAAGATTCATTGAAGTCAATGCAATCGACTCCATGAGTCGAATGTCCTACCACTCGCAATGCTATCAAACCTCCTATGCTACTACTCCAAATCTACAACATTGGCTATGGTGAGCGGTTGAGAAGTGTGAAGAATCTAAGATGCTTCACTACTCTACATTGGGAGTTGGGAATCCTAGGAGTGCAGTGTGGAGCTTAAAAGTTCACAAATTCCAAAGGGGGTTACAAGGTCATAAGGTCATAGGACTTTCACACTAGGTTCAAGAGAATACAAGTGTGGAAACTTATAAGAACTCTTGAGTGCTTAAGAATGCCCACGTGTAGAACCATGAAAAAATTGCTAAATTGTGTAAAATTATGTAACCAATGTGAATAGTATAGGATTGCAAAAGACGTTGTATGCCAAAAATTTTTGAACCTATAAATGGTGTTTGAGGTTGGGCTTTATAGGTCTTAGGCCATGAATGGGGCTAAAAAATGGCTAAAATTTGGTTATACAATCACTAAAAATTGGCTATAATTTGGTTGCAAATTCCTACCTCAAGTAGGTGAGATGGGTGCCCAAATTTGGGGGGGTTACTATACATAGTAAGTGCCTTCCCCCATGGCCATTCCATTTACTATAAATAGTAACAAGGATACACGTTCCACACTAGAGATAAATCTTCCATGCTGAACCTCTACCATCCTTGTTGGAGTGGTCAGTCAATGTTGGATTACATGGAGTGCTGAAATCTAGTTGTTATGGCTTCTACACTAGGGGCATGCAATTTCCATGCTAGGGACAAAATTTTCCAAGCTAAAGTGAAACCCACACCCCCCCCACCACCCCCCCTCCAAAAGCCTGAATATAGACACTATGTGACTCTTAGGCTTTGACCACTTATGAGGCATTTTTTAGCCCCAAAAGCATGGCATATGTGAGATTACCCTTTATGTGTTATAATCTTTACATTTACAATGAATTTTTACCTTAGGTTTCATGCAGTGAAAGCTACATGATGAAAATTGGCTATAACATGCAAATTTTTATGATGTTTCAATGGTCCCTCTTTGTCGATGTCTAAAGGATTAACTCGAGAGGCATCAACAAAGAATACAAAACACCACTAGATATTATAATGCTACAATGCATATAGGTCACATGATATAATAAAAACAAGCTATCCAAGTCATTGAAGTCACTAGTTTAAGGTGGTGGCAGGACATGACACCAGTATAAGGCCCTAGTAGACTATGCTGCTAGTGTATGGTCATAGCAGACCATTAAAAGCAAGTTCACTTGTTGATGATTATCAAATAATGTAGTATGTTTTTAGATAGTAATGATTAATCAGATTGGCTAGCTCATTCCCATCCATGTTAGCTATCCTAAATGCATTATTCCTATAGGCTATGGTGACAAGAAAGGATCCTTCCCAATTGGCTGAAAATTTGTCCACATGCTCATAGATGGCTTTGAGAACTAGGTCACCCTCCTTGATCTTATACATTATCAAGTTATAGTGATGTTATCACTTCTAACTCTCTTAATAGTGTTCAATGTGAGAAAGTGCTTGCATACGTTGCTCCTTCATGGAGTCCAGGGCTGCTATCCACAACTCTTTATTCTATTAATTGTTGATGAAATCATTCAAAGCTACTCAAAGTGAAGGCACCTACAATTTAAAAGGTAAAACAACTTTAGACTTATAAACCAAGCTATAAGGGGTCATATCAATTATCATGCAATAGGTTGTTCTATATGCCCATAGTACATGGACAAGCTACTCATGCCATTTATGCTTGCTATTGTTAAGCACCTTCTAAAGCAAGTTGATGATGGCCTTGTTGCTTACTTCCACTTGTCCATCGGCTTGAGGGTAATAAGATGATGAGAAAGAATGCTTGATGCCTAGGTTGTGATAGAAATCCTTAGTTTCTTAGCTACTATTTTGGTCCATTGTTTGTAACTATGGTCATGGGTATGCCAAAATGGGCTACAATGTTATCCAAGATAAACTTGTAGACTTTTTTAGATGTATTCTTCCTTAGGGGAATAGCCTCAACCCACTTTGTAAAATATTCAATTGTGGTGATGATGAATCTCTGTCCTACAAAAGGCTTAGGTGTTATGGATCCAATGATATCCAACCCCCATTGTTGAAATGGCCATGTTATTTGAGTGGTATGCATCTCAGTTGGTGATGCATGTATAATGTTGTTATATCATTGGCATATGTCACATTGGTTAGTGATCATATCTCTCTGTCCTATATGTCCTCCACAAACACCCTCATGATCCTCCTCTAGGACTATTCTAGCTTTGACTTTACCTAAGCACTTTAGGAGTATGCCATTATAGGATTGTCAACATAATGTGTTATCATCTAAGAACTTTAGAAGCATGTCATCATAGGATCATCAACATAATGTGTTATCACCTATGATGTCATACTATTTCAATCTCTTACATTCAATTTCCTTCTGACTAGTAGTCAGGCCTTGTGAGGATTTGCCATGCACAAGGTAAAATTTGATATCATCATACCACTCCCTGGCAAGAGCAGTATGAACAACAGCCACAAATGCATCCTTAGTGTTCTTTGTGATGGAAGTAGCACAATTCATGATTAAGGTGGACAACTTACTAAACACATCTGGCTTCACACTAAGGGCTAACATTGCAATTTCATTGGCTATGGCATTTTCACTTTGGGGTATGTGCTAGATATCAACATTTGTAAATTGCTATAACAATTGCTTCCCTAGGTCACAGTAAGGTTGTAAGTGTTTGGCCTTACATGCATAGACCTCAGTTACTTAGTTAACCACAAGTTGTGAATCACCTTTGATTCCTAAGAATCTAATTTCCATATCATGAGCTACTATCATCCTTCTTATCAAACCTTCATACTCCACTATGTTACTGGTACATGATAATGCAAAACAATAGGTGAAGGATCATATCTCACCAAATGGGAATGTTATCCTAGTAGTGGCAATGGCTCCATGGGTAGTTGAAGCTCTATCAAAGTGCATGACTACCTCATAACCCTCAGGCACTTGGTTAACTATGTTAATGTGTTCATCAAGGAACTCAGGATCTATGGCTACTTGGTCATCGACCAATGATACTATGAGTTATATGACTATAGCTTGACCTTTAGTAGAGGATTGAGAGACATAATGAAGGTCAAACTCTGTGGTTATGGCTTTCCATTGGGCTATAGCTACTTTAGTATATGTTGGCCATTATGGCTTTGAGTACATTGTCCTTCTATAGAGGTAGTATCTCCACTTCTTCAAAGAGAAGACTAGTGCAAGACAATACTTCTTCACTTCAATGTATTAGGTCTCATGGGAAAATAATGTGTGGCTAAAATAGTACACTAGTATCTATACTTCATCATCATAATTCTAACAAAGTAGAAAGGCAATGGATGCATTGGAGATGGCAAGGTAAATGTAAAATAGTTTACCCTCTTACGGAGGATAGACTGTTGGCAGTTGTGTCAACTCTTGCTTAAGGTTTTCAAAGGTCTCTTGGCATTGAGTCGTCCACTCATAGTGAACCCCTTTCTTAAGCAGGTGTTGCATGGTCTATAACTCATCAGTAAGATGAGCAATAAACCTACAAATAAATTTTAATCTACCTTGTAATCCCTGAATCTCCTTAAGATTGGTAAGCATTGCTAATTTTGATATGGCCTTAACCTTATCAGGATTGACATATATCCCTACTTTAGAGATTATAAAGCCAAGCATCTTACTGGTCTTGACACCAAAGATACATTTCTTAGGATTGAGCCTAAGCTCGTATTTGAGGCATCATTTAAGCATAGGGTCTAGGTCATTAGCATGGTCATTGGCCACTTCGGACTTAACAACTATATCATCTATGTAATCATTACGCAAACCTAACATGTAATCACTAAATATATAGGTCATGGCTCATTGATAGGTTGCTACAACATTCTTAAGGTCAAATGACATCATAGTATAGTAAAACATACCCCATGGGGTCATAAAGGTCATTCTAAGTTGATGCTTTGGGTTGATCCTAATTTGGTTATATCCCGAGAATCCATCCATAAAGGACAACAAGTCATGTTTGGTCGTAGTATCAATAAGTTGATCAATACTAGGTAAAGGAAATTCATACTTGAAAGTTGTTTTATTTAGGTCGCGAAAATCAGTGCAAATACAGATACTCCCATTTTTCTTATGGATTACCACTATGTTGGACACCCATTCCACATAGTCAACAGCCCTAATGAAATTGGCTTAGTAGAGCTTTGAGATCTGATCATGAACTGCCAAGGCCAAATTAAGTCTAATTTTGCACACTTTTTACTTAAATGGTCTAATGTTAGGATCTAGATTGATCTTGTGTTATAGTAAGCATGGATCTAGGCTTGGCATATCTTCATGTGACCAAGCAAAGGCCTTAATGTTGCTTTGTATAACCTTGGTGATGTCTTGAGCATATTGAGATTCCAGTGAGAAACTTAGTTTAAGGATTTTCTCCTCACCACTATGCACCGTGACAAGAACCTCGACTAGAGAGTCTTCAATTATGTCACCTAATTGTAAGTCAAGGGTTTTGACTAGGTTTTTAGGCCATTCTAGAGGTTTCTTTGTTGAGGCTATCTATTCTATAAGACTCTCAAGCTCAATATCTAGGCAATCAAGGTTAATACACTATTCAATATCATCGTGAAGTCCATGTAAATACAAAGGCAAACTAATTTACTCCGAGGTACTCATACTTTGATCCTATATATCAACCAAAAGCATATTAAGTGGCACCTAGGTAAAAGTGAATAAATAATGATAAAATGTTATAAAACTATGCAAACACATGCAAATCTAATGCAAACAAGGCCATCCAAGGTCATCAAAGAGTTAAGAAAAATTCGACAAAGTACCATAAAGGCCAACAAAAGGTCAAATAAAGGTCAAACAAGGGAAAACATAAGAAATAAGCCTACAAATAGTCAAAAAAAAAAAGATCACAATTTCACCAATTTTAGACCTCAATAGACCATGATGCTAATTTAAAGTCTTGGTGGACTATGCTACCATTTTAAGGCCTTAGCGGGCCATGATCACATGGTGTTAAAAGGTGGTTAGGAAAGGTTAACCCCCACTATTTGATACCATTCAAAGGCCAAACAAAGGTAAGTAAGGCTATAATAAGGCAAATAAAGAACATCTAAGGCTATATAAAGGTTATAGAAGGTCAATAATACAACACAAGTCCAAAATCAAGCCAAAATACTATGTAATAAGGCAAAACAAGCTACATATGGTAAAATTTGGCTAATATAGGTAAAAAATGGTTAACTTTTGCTAGTTTTGGGCCTTAGCAATTCATGTTTTGAGGCTACAAGGTTATTAGGTAATTTCATCCATCAATCAAGGTTTTTTTTGGGTTGTTTAAACTTAGAAATCAAGAGTTTTGAGGCTTCCAAAATGGCCCCCCCCCCTCCCCCCACCTTGTTTCCACACTTGCTAGCATGGAAAAAGGGATCCTCAGTGTGAAAACTAAGGAGAGTAGATTTTAGAGCATCTAGAAGTCCAAAATTGAGGTTCCAAGGCCTCCTCAAGGTAGCGTAGAGCTAGATCTATTAAAATTGGGCACTCTAGAGGTTTGTAAAGGCCAAAAAAGCATGTTTTGAAGCCTTCCCCCTTTGTTTCCACATTGGCCAAGGTGGAAAAGAGGGAGTTTAGTGTGGAGAACCAAGATTCAAGCAAAAATAGGGCCAAACATGGTCAAAAAAGTAGATGGAATCTAGATTTGGAATTTGTGCATTCCCTAGCCTCATTTTAAGGTAGTCTAAGCTAGTTTTAGGTGTCCAAATATGTTGAAATGGCTTTCCATCCCCACCCCCCCTTCCCTCTTTTTTTTTCATTCTGAGCATAGTATCCCCAATGTGAAAAGATGGGGGGACACTTGTTTCATGAAATCAAGATGGTTCAAGAGCACATTGACCGGGCTCCTAGGCCCCCAAGGTTGTAGATTATGATTCTAAAGGTTTCTAGCTGATTTTGGACATGTTTGAAGGCTATTTTAGGGCATCTAAGGGCTTCCTCCTTTATTTCCATGCTAGCAAAGTTGCTCCAATGTGGAAGATTGGGAGGAATGGGTTTTTGAGGTCAAAATGAGGGCTAGGGTTTCAAGCCAAAAATTTGCAATTTTGAGTAATTCTAGGTGTTTTTTGAGCTTTTCCCCCTTTTCCACATTGGGGCTAGGGAGCTCAGCATGGAATATTATGGAAACCCACTTTTGGCCATCTAGCGTCAATTTTTTGATGTTTGAAGGTTCTAATAGCTACTGACATGCTTCTAGAGTGCATGTAAGCTAATTTGATGTCATTCTCAAGTGTTTATGAGTTCCAAATGAGTCTCCCCATCATTTTTCATGTTGGGTAGCATGAAGGAAGGGATCCCTAGTATGGAAGAATCATAAATCCCAGATTTGGGCTACTTTTGACCTCAATCAATCATGCACGTGTACCTCCAAGGTTGCCAAGGTTGAGGACTAGGGTTTGAGGTTATGTTTGGCCAATTTGATGGTTTTCTAGAAGGTTTTTGAGCTCCCCCTATTTTCCACGTTGGGGATAGTATGCTCAGTGTAGAAGACTAGGCGAAATTAGCTTTTTGGTTATTTGTATCATTTCTAACCATTCATGTAGGTTTGCAAAGTTGGTAGTGTTGATTACTACTACCTAGTGTCAAAATTTGGTCATTTCAATGGTTATGAAGTGATTGTTTATGTTCTCCTCCTTTTTCCATGCTAGGGTTTCCATGATCAATGTGGAAGATTGTGGAAAATATTTTCTAGCTATCTATGGCCACATTTCTAAGGTTTGAGGGCTTTGAAAGGTGTAAAACTAGTCTTAGTATTCATGTAAAGTTGTAGGGTGTCTAACTAAGGTGTCTAGAGGTCATTTTGAGAACCCCACAAAGTTTCCACCTTTTTTCCATGTTGGCTAGTGTGGAGGAACTAGGAGACCCTACTTTTTGCTAATTTTTTACATTTCTGGCTAGGCACGCAAGCTTCCAAGGATGCTAGTATTGACTATTGATATCTGATGTTAACTTTTGATCATTTTGAGGATGTTAGGTAGTTTGTTGGCTTTTCCACCTTTCCACATTGGGGTTTCCATGCTCAATCTGGAAGATTGGGGGAAGGATTTTTTGACTATCTATGATCAATTTCAAAGAGTCTAAGGGCTTTAGGATGAGTAGACATGATCCTAGAATAGATAAAAATCTTTCTTATGTCCATTTAAGATTTCTAAGGATACTTTTAAAGTTCCCCCTAAGGTTTCCCCCTTTCTTCCATGTTGGCCAACATGGAAGAGATATCTCCTAGCATGGAGAAACCAAGTGACTCTACTTTTTTACTATTTTTGGTAGTTTTAACTATGCATGAGTCTCTATAGGGTTGCTAATGTTGGCTATCAATGTCTACAATTAAAATTTGGTCATTTTGAGGGATGTGAAAGCATTTTTAGGTTGCCCTCTGATGAGTGGTGAGGTACCCCTACACTCAACCATACAAAATGAGCGTAGCACGTGTGATCCGATTGAACTCCGCAGATGGACTAGTTGTGACACCTAGACAGTTAGCCTTAGGTCGTAGTTCACTATCTTCCCACCTGGACTAGGTGTATGATGTGTTCTAACCTAATGCTACTCCTGAAGGCAGTGGAAAGTAATAATTAACTAATCTAAGCTATGAGGAAAAGGGTAAGAAAATCTAATCTAGCCTAAGTGTGAAGACCAACCGATTCCTTGATCAACCGTACGCATCTTGGACCTCATGCACGACTACCACTAGGACTACCAAGTGTAGATCCTAGGTACGCCACTGGGATTACCAAGTGTAGATCCCAAATACGCCACTGGGTTACCAAGCGTAGATCCTAGCTACACCACTGGGCTACCAAGCAGTCACACTTAAATGCTCGTAATCAAGTCGTACTCATTCTGCTTTCTAGGAGTTTAAGGGTGAGAGAGAAAATAGTAAATAACATTAAATAAATAAATAGGTAAATAAATAACAAAGTGAATGCTGCAATGATGAAGTAATCTCAATATTTATTACCAGTCATGTGCATGTCCAAGTATGGCACACTCGAATAAAGACACCATATAATTACATTCATCACACTGCAGGCAGACACGGGAAAAAATCTAACTCTGGAGGGATCAAACTACCAGAGCTTCACTACTTCTAAACTAGGATGCCTAAAATTGGGAAAGCCACCTCTTATTTATAGATATGGTGGCACACTGCGATATCGCATATGCGATATCACTGGGGATGCGATATCATGTCGGACGTGATATCGTGACCAATGCACAACACGTCTCATCATACCCCCACGACTGAATAAAAACTCATCCTCGAGTTAAAAAGAGAACAAGTTCCATTGATTACACAGTGGATAGGTATGGGATTATTAACTAGAAAAAGAAATGAAACACTGTCGCAGTGTGGGAAGACACAACACAGAGAAAAAATACTACAACTACAAAAATGTGGAACTCATGTAGTTCCTAGTGGCGGTGGCTCCTCCATGGGTGCTTTCCCCTTGTCACGTGCTCCAAGCTTTGAAGGTTGATGATGCTGAAGAATGGCCTGGAGCTTCTCCTCTTCAGTCCAAGGGTCTTGTGCTATCCATGCTAATGTTCTAATGTTTGATGGAGTCAACACTTCCCATGGATAGGGTAGTTGTGGAAACATCTGATTAGCCTTGACATACCATGCCACGAACACCCGCCATTGCTCTTCATAGGATCTGGCTTTATCTTTGTATTCGTAAAGCTTAGTTAGCCATCGAGCCAAGTCGGTTATGACATCTTTGTGTCCCTAGTAGCTTTCTTTTACCACCGCAAGTTCAGAATTTGTGACATCTAATTTCTCAGCTAGCTTCTTGCGCTCTGCAAATTCTACTTCATATTTGATGTGGGTGGAACCTACTTGCTGCTCAAGCTCTGACCTCAAGCTCTGATGTGGGCAAAGGCGTAAGTGTCCAATATGGCCCTCCAATCAGTGTGCTAGGCACTGATGTTGTTGATTTGAGCCTTGGCCATATGGATCTCCTTCTCCAGGATTTTTTTGTACATCCCCACCTAATCATGGAAATGCTCCTTCAACTTCTCGTGTCGTTTAGCCTCATTCTGCCATGCACTAATTTCGATGGCTGACTTTTGACGAATAGCGCGTACCTCCTCCATTAAGAGGGTTCAATTTTTTCTAGCTAAACAACTTACATCTCGGTTGACCCGAATGAACTGTTCTAGCAACTAATGAAAGTGTTCATCGAGAACATTCTTTTGTTTCTCCACAGAAGTCAACCGAAGGTTATCTGCAACCAACTGCTTATTCTCTTCTTGTAAGGCCTTGAGTGCCTTAATATGCACATGAGTTTGCACTTGAGCTGTGAAGGCATCCCAAATGGCCATCTCCTTTTCTTCTGCCACCTTCTTATTTTCTGCAATTAGCGTTGTTAATTTTTCGGTTCTGAAATTTTTCAACTGGTCTATGGGAACCAATCACAAAGGATCCTGCTATGATGCTTATAAGTCTATGAGCTGCTCTTGTAGTTACTACACTTCAGCTTTAGCATGCTTGGCCCTTACTTTGAATATGACCAGCTTCCCCTTTGTGGAAATGAGGTCTAACTGAATTGCTGTTACATCCTGGGGAATGTCAAACA
Source organism: Gnetum montanum (assembly GCA_015680685.1). Classification (NCBI taxonomy): domain Eukaryota; kingdom Viridiplantae; phylum Streptophyta; class Gnetopsida; order Gnetales; family Gnetaceae; genus Gnetum; species Gnetum montanum. The sequence goes on along the minus strand of MNCI01000721.1, from coordinate 73,373 downwards.
CAGACGTTAAAACTTGTCCTGTTTGAAGCAATCTATCCAATGCATCCTCATGTTCCGCAGGAGTCATTGAGGTTTCGGCAAGAGTTTGAGCATCCTGTGCTCCTGAAAGATCTACCGGTGGCACAACAGGTACATTAAAGGACTCTTTGATGTGGTCTGCTGGCATCCTAGTGTTGCATGACCACCACAGTGGCCCCTTCACCAGTCCCTAACTGCACTTGAAAAGATGCCACATTTCCAAAGATCTGTTGTGACCATCTACTTTCCCCTCCTCCTATTTAAATTGATAATTCATCCCTTGTGCAATCTAATGAAATAGTAGGTTGTTTGACATCATCGATGATGTGGAAGAGGTTTGCGTCATCGTGACTTCCCCAACTAACCATCTCGGCAATGGCCCTAAGATAGCACATTGACGGTCTATAGTCTTGTGGCGGCGGCTGATCCTGGCTTGTGCTAAGTCCTACTTCTTATTGTTGGCTGGGACCTATGGCTGGAGGTTGACTGGGTCCTGCAAGTTGAGTTGCAGGTGATCCAGTCATTTGTTCTTCTTCTTCCTCTGGTCCCAGCTCTTCGCTAGTGCTCTTTCTTGGAGCTAGCGCCTTTAATAACTTAGCATAAGAAGCATTCTGGGCCTTTCGAAGGACATTGTTTGTGTATCCCTGAATACCAGCCTGTCGGCACAGTTTTCTGATAAGGCAAGGAAAAGGCAACGCCATCTTTCCTAACTTCCGTTCTTCGAATCACCTTAGGATCTTCGTCAAATATAGATGGGGAAGGTTAGCGTTAACCTTTCCCATCAACACGGCACATCCTTTTGTTACATACGTTGATATTCTTTTCAAACCTTTTGTGGGGAAGAGGTGATAGGTTCCAATTTTGAAATAAACCCGCTCTTCCATTGTCAGCTCACCAAAAGCTTTATCTCTACCATAAGCCTTCTCTAACCAATCCTTTCACACATCAAGGTCTAATTAGGTAGATAACCGAGCAACCTGGGGACCCAAATTCGGAAGGTTTAACACTTCTGAAATCGCCTATGTAGAAAAATCTACTGTCACACCACAAATGTTAACCATGATGCCTTGCTTCTTATTGTGCCAGAACAGGTATGTTTCACCTGAGTACCAGGCATCGCTCCCAAAGAGGACAGGCCATAAGGGAGATCCTTTAAGGTGATCCCTAACAGCCTCAGGAGCAAACTCTGCAAAAGGTTCGAAGTTAAGCTCCACGATCACCGCAGCAACTGTGGACTTCGTGCGGATAGCCTGAACACATTCCGGGGGCAACGTGAGTTGTTGTCCCAGTTCAGGCACAGCAGTAGCACCTCTTTCTGCCTACCTAGACCATCTTGTAGGAGGTTCTTCTTGATGGATGCTGAATGATTGCACCTCCTATTTTGCATGTTGTCCAGCAGGGACTCTTCTTCCACCTCTTCAAGGTTGTTTCGCTTCACCTTGAATAGGACTCTCTCGCTGCGCACGTTTCGGGGCCATCTGCAATCACACGGGTCAAACGTTAGTAAGGTTGTTTTCAAATTCAAGTTATACCTTACTACATGCCTTTAATTGAAGATCTCATGTTGTTGTGTGATTGTGCTCAAAAATTATGATAATAGGCCCTATGACTTAGGTGGATTTCATTTTAATTTCCCTGGTATACCTAAGGTCATATGATTTTTGGCACAATTTTTCTAAGTGTTAGTATTAATTACCCTAATTAATGTCCTTTGGGTGATGACAAATTTCAAAAAATTTAGGCACTATTTGGCAAGTGTCTCTCCCCCACGACTAAACTGAACACTCCGAGTTCAAGCAGGTTTAGATGGAATTAAAATCGGAGTACCAGCACACGAGATATGAGTGAGAAAGCAAGGGTCACGCAATTGCGAGTTGCAGAGAAAAATTTCAAAAATTCTGTACTGCTTGAAATCGTTGGTCTCTGGCTGGAAGAAAAATAGAGGCCGTGGGATCGCAGGACGAGTACAGAAGACCCTGCCTTCGCCTGAGGGTGAGCTAGAATGCACGAAGGCAGAGTACCTTAGGTGGTCCGCACGCGGATCAGACAAGGATTTCCCCGCACGTAAGCAAAGTGCTATACGCTGGGTTATGCGTAAACGATGCAGCGAGTGTAAACAAAGCGTAAACGACGTAAAACAGATGTGAACAGAGCGTGAGCGTAAATGGGCATGAACAGAATGTGTGGGCCAAGTTGACGTAAAACTGTAAAATATAAAAAATCTTATGCAGCAAATGTAAACAATGGTATTACAGAGTCAGAGTACAGTGCACCAGTCTAACACAGTCGTGAGGGACACAAGGCAGACGAAAAGCCCCAGCGTATGTAGGAATGACTCGGCTGGTTCGCAAGGCGAGCAGAGCGTAGAGACTATATCTGCAGCGTATAAGGCTTCCCAGCGTAAGAGGGTTTCAGCTCTTTTATGCAGCGTAAATGTTCTCTGGTCTACTCCGGGATTTTGCTAACCGACCTCGGTGAAGTGGGAAATTGGGATTTATGTACAGGTTGTTATGCTAGACTCGGGTTGGGTGACATGTGGCGCGTTGACCGGGTGCATAGACTTTACAGAAATATAATATTTTACATCTGTTGGGCGTATACGCTGGAGGTGTTGGGCGTGAACTAGGGTGAAGATGCTAGTGCCGGGCGTATACGCTGATGGATGTTGGGTGTATATGTTGGGCGTATACGCTGGTGGATGCAGGGCGTATACGTTGGCAGATGCAGGTGTATACGCTGGCGGATGCGGGTGTATACGCCGAAGGATGCCCACTTGCTTCAATTCTTGCTCTTTGGTGTTATCTTTATGCCGTCATTGGAGATTTTTTCGTCGAGCGCATGCATCTGCAGTACCTGGGCGTACACACTGGAGTGCGGGGCATATACGTTGTAGAGTGAGGCGTATACGCTGTAGGTGTGAACTTGGGCGTATACGCCGGGTGTATATACTGGCATAGTATACTTAGTAAAAAAATAAGCATTTCAAGTCCCAACACTGCCACGTATGACTTCTTATGTAGCTGAGGTCATCCATGAGTCTCAGGGTCCTTCTTGGTGCCGAGCAAGTACTAAGCTTCGAATTTTGTGGTGTTTCATTGGCCCCTCTTTGTTGAGGCTTGGAGGAATCGACCCGAGAAGTGTCGACAAAGAAGTGCAAAACACCACAAGCAACTTGATAAAGACGTTGCCCGCTGCCACTTGACAAGACGTCATCGCACCGTGTTCAGTAGTACATGGAATCAGGAAAGTGAAATTTGTAGCTAATAGGAGGATAGAGATCGCGGGGATTGGTGACTGCCCAAAGAATTGTGTCGTGGACATGGGATGTTTGGATATGTGGCATGCTGATCTTTGCCAATAGCCAATGTTTTAGTAGACTCGGAGTTCAGACATGCAATTTGCGTCCTTTGGCGGAACAGGGCCCTCAGTTAACTTTCAAGGGAATCCTGTTGGCGGGGCCAAAGCTACGGGAGGATGTGTTACATGCTTTGGAAGAATAGGGCCCATGTTTAGTGTTCAGGGGAACCTGTTGGCGGAGATCCAAAGCCATGCAACTGGATGTCGCTTGAACATTTTGAACATGAGTACTTANCGCCAACACATTTTACCCCGGCATCCCCTCGACACACCCAGTACATCTAAAACATTGTACCACTGTAAAGTAGCTGCAACACGCAGCACAGCACTTGCGCATGAGTACAAAAGCAGAGCAAAAGTTTATGGCATAAAAAAAAAACCAAGACCCCGGGCACTTCCCATATAAGCCCCAGACGGGAAGGCAGTCGTCTCAAAACTAAGTACTCATGTTCAAAATGTTCAAGCGACATCCAGTTGCATGGCTTTGGATCTCCGCCAACAGGTTCCCCTGAACACTAAACATGGGCCCTATTCTTCCAAAGCATGTAACACATCCTCCCGTAGCTTTGGCCCCGCCAACAGGATTCCCTTGAAAGTTAACTGAGGGCCCTGTTCCGCCAAAGGACGCAANAGTCCTGCTAGGTATGCTGCAAACATTGTCTTACCTTGCTGCTTACGGCGAAGTGCATCTTTGTACGAAACTTCTGGGTGTCATCCTGCAAACATAATGCCAAGGAGACAAGAAAAAACATGAGCGAATAGACGAGCTTAGACTTACATGGCGGCCAATGGCACAGAGATGCTAAAGGAAGGCAGGCACTGTGTTTAGATGACAGCGATACTGATAAGGACGATTGATGGCAAGTGATGCAGTGAAGCTGATGAATGAGCATGGCGGCGGAGTGATGTGCCGGATGTGAACTTGCCAGTTTATAGTCTTGGCAGACTATCATGGGTTAGTTTTATGTCATAACCCATTGGACATTGCCTGTTTAGCATCGTGACGGACGTTACATTTCCAGTTTCTAGTCTTAGCGGACTATGGAGAGGCAAGCTAGTTTATAGTCTTAGCGGACCTGATTGGTTAGGACGGTGGTAGTTTATTGTCCTTGCGGACGCTGTGGTATTAGTTTTAAGTCATAACCCAGGGCTATTCTGTGGTATCAGTTTACCGTCATGATTTCA
>MNCI01000721.1:55796-67975 GCA_015680685.1 Gnetum montanum | reverse complement strand
GACATGGATTAGGTTACTATGCTTTTGGCAAGTGTCGCATGTTTTAACCTTGGAGAGACAGTCATATTCCATATTTGGCCAATAATAGCCTAATCGTCTTATTTTCGTGGCCATGGATTTTGGCGCTATGTGTCCTCCGCATAGCCCCTCATGTATTTGTTCAACTATTGTTTAGGCTTCAGTACTACTGATGCATATTAGCAATATGCCTTCTTAGGATCGACGACATAGTGTGTCCCCTACGAGGGTGTATTGCCTAGAACGTTTCCGCACCACATCTTTCTGTGCATGCGTTAGATGTCGTGGTGTTTCACCGCTTAGAAGGTACTCCTTTATGTCATCATACCATTCCACCGCGTGTGTTGTACTAACAGATGCAATTGGCAATGTGTCAGGGGTATTGGTTATCGGTTCAGCGCAGTTGATTACGGAGCTTGGCAAGGCATGGAACATGTCGGGCGATATGTTTAGCGCTAATGTGGCCAATGCATCTGCGATGGTGTTATCATTTCGAAAGACGTGTTGCACATCAATGTTTTCGAATCGCCTCATTAAATGTTTTGCCAAGTCACAGTATGGTTGTAAATGTTGGGCTTTACATGTGTAAATGTCTGTAACTTGGTTTACGACCAATTGTGAATCTCCTCTGACTATAAGCCGTGTGATGTCTGAAGCCAGTGCTACCACGAGACCTCCAAGGAGACGTTCATACTCTGCTATGTTGTTAGTACAGTGAAAATTGAAATGATAGGCAAAGGGTCGGATCTCCCCAGAGGGATAGGTGATGACAGCGGCCGCACTTCCTCCTTGAGAGGTGGATGCTCGATCAAAGTTTAGAATGACATCATAATCTTGAGGCACTGTGTCTATGGTGTTTATGTTCTCGTGTGGGAATTCTGGATCTATGGTTGCTTGATCACGTGTTGGTGACATGGCCATTTGATCTGCTATGGCTTGACCCTTGACTGATGATTGTGCTACATAATATAGGTCAAACTCAGCTATCATGGCTTTCCACCGGGCTATTCGACTCGTTTCGTAAATGTTCCCTGTTATAGCTCTCAGTACATTGTCCTTACAGATTATGTAGACTTGATTACGGAAGAGGTAATGTCGCCATTTTCTTAGAGAAAAGACTAAAGCTAAGCATGACTTCTCCACATCATTATACTTCTTTTCGTGGGAAACTAAGACATGGCTCAAGTAGTAAACAGGGACTTCGGTTTCGTCATTTTGTTTCTGGCAAAGCATAGATGCGATGGACGATTCCAAAGTGGCAAGGTAGATGTAGAATGGTTTATGGTTTTGGGGTGGATAAACTGTAGGCAGTCGGGCAAGTGTTGTTTTGATGTTTTCGAATGCTTCTTGGCACTGCGGAGTCCATTCAAAATGGGCGTTTTTACGTAACAGGTGGTTCATAGGTTTTAGTTTGTCTATGAGTTTTTCTATGAAACGCTTGATGAACTGCAATCTACCTTGTAGACCTCGAAGCTCGGTAAGGTTGCTCGGGGGTTTCAGGTTTGTTATGGCTTTCACCTTATCGGGGTCTACTCATATCCCTGCTTCAGAGGCTATGAATCCGAGAATTATTCCTGTTTTGACACCAAAGACACATTTTTTCGGGTTAAGCCTTAGTTCATACTTTAAACAATGCTTTAAGACTAAGTCGAGGTCTCGTACATGTTGCTCGGTCGTTTTTGATTTGACCACAATGTCATCCACGTAATCATAACATATAATCACTAAAGATAAATGTCATGGCTCTTTGATACGTGGCTCCAGCGTTCTTGAGACCAAAGGGCATCATGGTGTAGCAAAAAGTTCCCCATGGGGTCATGAAGGTTGTCCGAAGTTGATGTTCAGGGTTGATGCGTATTTGGTTGTATCCCGAAAAACCATCCATAAAAGATAGTAAGGCATGCCCGGTAGTCGAGTCAATGAGTTGATCGATGCTGGGTAGGGGAAAGTTGTCTTTATGGTTGCTACGTTTAAATCTCGGAAGTCGATGCATAGGCGAATGCTTCCATTTTTCTTTGGGACGATGACCATGTTGGACATCCATTCGGCGTAATCAACAGCCCGAATGAAACCAGCTTGGTAGAGCTTGGTGATCTCATTGCGAACTTCCAATGCCACCTCGGGTCACACTTTTCGTGCTTTCTGTTTTATCGATCTTAGTTTCCAGTCTAGAATAATGTTGTGTTGGATGATTCTAGGATCTAGCTCGGGCATGTCCGTATAGGACCAAGCGAATGCTTTCATGTTTTCCCTAAGCACATTCTGAATGTCTTGGGCCAAGTGCGGTTGTAATAATGTACTCAATTTTAATATTTTAATTTCCCATCAGGCATGGTAATGGGAGTTTCGGCTAATGGATCTTCGGTGATGTTTTCGACCTCTATGTCAAGAAATTTTGTCATGCCCCCGTAATCATCTGTTGTTTGCTATGTTGAGGCTATAACCGCGTCGTCCATTAGTGGACTTAAGTTGATGAAGTTTATGTCAATGTCCCGTATAATGGTGCTGTATGGTCCATCAATGGTTAACGGTGCGGTTAAATGCTGGCAGTCCATTAAGCTTGTCCCTGCCAATAAACCGAGAGTTGCATGAGCAAAGAGGGATAGTTCTGTGTCTTTCGGTGTTTTTAAAATATACGTACATGTATAATGGTGGATTATCGTCACACCTGGATGCATGGCAGTTTGATGCCTTACTGAGCAGTGAGTGGCAGTTTAAGGCCGTACCGGGCCGTGAGCGGTAGTTTAAGGCCATACCGGGTCGTGATCGGGTGGGGAAATGGCAGTTTAAGGCCGTACCGGGCCATTGAGCAGGTGCCAAGGCCTGTTTATGAGGGAGTTGCAGAAAGCCTTGCGCACCATGCTAAGTCATTATGGACTTGCAGGCGTTCCATTGAGCAGTTGTGGCTACAAATATAGGCAAAATAAAAGGAAGTCTCCGAATTGTCAGAGGAACGTGACGATTTAAAGGCTCGATACAAGTTCGCCGCTGCTAGACTAAGTGGAGATCGCTCTTGGCGAACATCGGAGGTTACATACACCAGGTATTGGAACCTTTTGAATCGTCATGCATCACTAACTCGGAGAATGGCAGAACACAAAGCTCAAATTGATCTCCTGAACCTTAAGTGTCAAGATTGAAAGCCGTTTGCTTCTAAGGTTCGCAAGTGGGGTCAGGATGAGAAGAATCACAAACATTACTACAAGAAGTCGCTAAAAGAGGTGTCCATCGAAAAGCGCCAACTAGAAATGTTTGTGGAGGGTTTAGGCTTGCGTTCGGCCTTCGATACTTTTGCACAGAATACAACTGTGGAAATGGAGTCGCCTACAAGGGTGATCACAACCACATCTGGGGAACTGTCGGTTGGAGAATTTCCATTGAAACGTCCCACCTGGTCAGCTGTTGACAAAGGGAAGACTTTGGCAGACGTTGACTTAGGCCTAGATGGGACGGACTGGGCCAGTGTTTCTGAGGAAGAAATCCTTCGTCGGCTGGAGTTCGGCTTAGGGGGATCTACTATGGTAAGCATTTTGTTCTTATGGAGTTAATTCATTGGATAACGCTTAACATTTTGGCATTCGCTTATTCTTATGTTGGTTGTTTGTTCTCAGGATGAAGGTGGTGATGATGCTCAGGAGGCGGGCCCCAGTGGAGCAAGGGCCCCTGACGCTGGTGGATCTAGGGAGGACGACCCTCCCGCCTCGAATGTTTAGTGTTTTTATTTTTGAGTTTTTGTTGTTTTGTTGTTCGAGTCAAATTTATACGGAAAATGTAATTTGGAAATTCTAAAACGGATGAAAATAGTTTAAACTTGTAATTGAGCAATGTTGTATGTAAGAAAATTTTTGTTGATTTTAAATTTGGTTGCACACACGACACGATGTTAAGATGTTTTTGGATTTGCTTTTCTGTTTAAATGTAATGCACTGAAATAATGATAAATGGTACGTAAAAAGGAAGACAGGGTATGTGCTAGTTTAAGATCATTTTGGGCCTGATTTGCACTAGTTTAAAGCCATTTCGGGCCACTATGCGTAGTTTAAGGCCATTCCGGGCCCTATTGTAAACGAGCAATATTTTGGATAAAGCAGATAAGTTTCTTGGTGGACCGACCATTTCTGATCGTGGCTAGTTTTATGTCATCGCGGACGTGATAGTTTAACGTCTTTCCGGACAAAGGGTGTTGTTTAATAATGTTCTTGGCTCTATTATAGTTTAATGTCATTTCGGACTGCATCTAGTTTAACGCCGTTTCGGACGAACCGTAGTTTAACGTCGTTTCGGACGTACAGTAGTTACGTAGTTTTATTTTAATTATTTTTTGATTTTCTTTATTTTTATGTCAGGGGGTGTATTGGCCGGTACGATTTTGTATTCTGCATCTCCTTCACTAATCACGTTGAATGGCAATTCAGTCCAGGAGACGTCTGATTGAATGTTTTCGGTATCAGTATTTTCAGGTGCTTCAGTGTCTGTCATTGTTTCCATGTTGATTTCTTCATGAGACGATGTGTATAAAGTGTTAGATGCGGGTGTTTCAGTTTTAGGAGGCTCTTGTCCCGTGTTCGAAGATTTACCACCCACTAGTTGTGGCTCGTTTGCATCATTTCGACTAGACTTCGCGAGTTCAACTTCGGAGCCTTGGTCGCTGTCCATGTGTGATGAAATAATGGGAGTGACCGCTTCCCCATGTATGATGATTTCACTGCCCTCATAGGGTAGGTGAATCTCCTGATGTATAGGGGAAGAAACGGCTCTCAGTTGGGCCAACCAGGGTCTTCCTAATATCAAGTTGAACCCTGGCATCTCATCGACAACCAGGAAGTCAGCGGATGTGGGGAACTGGTCTCCCGCTATGAAGTCTAAGGTTATCGTGCCTTTGACCAGTACACGTGACCCGCTGAATGACTTTAAACATGTTGTTGTCGTAGGTTTAATTAAGTCAGTAAACCCCAGTTGTTCAATGATGGGATAGGGTACAACGTTTGTGGCAGCCCCATCGTCTACATGGACTCTGTGTATTTTGAACTGGTTTACTTGTATTGTTATGAACATGGGGATTGTCATTGTCTCCCCCATCTTCTTGTCTACTTTGATGTTATCATCGTGGAAGCTCAAGGGTTTAGGGATGGCACCGTGAGATGAGTATATTACGGCATGAATGGCGGGTTCGCTTGGGGGCAAGTCTTCACTGACCGGGATGGACATTAGCATGCGTACTAGAGCTTCCCGATGAGTTTGGGATGTTAGAACTAAGTCATACAAGCTCAAAGAAGTGTTCTTTTGTTTCAGCGCTTGGGTGACTTGTGTTAAAGCCGTCGCAAAGTCTCTACTGTTGGAGATGTTCTTGTCGGCAGCGATTGGGTCCATTGGGCCCAACAGCTTTATTTCGTGTTTTAGTGGCCTATCATTCTTGCTCTGTGCTATAGTTTTAGATGGTTCATTTTGCTTTGATGACGGTTCACCCTGATTACCTGCATTTGACTGATCGTTAGTCGGCGACATGGGTATGGAATTGAGTGGAGTAGGCTTAGGCGGCCCCAGAGCCAATCGTTGACGCTCTTTCTTCAAGTGTTCGCGTGTAAGCCTATCAGCTAGACGTTCTCACGTGTGGCGTGGAGGTGGAGCCAGTCTTGGAGCTTCAGATTATCTCGGGATGCGCACCACATATGGAGGCGGGCGGGGTTGTGTTTGGTCAGTGGGAGGCGTTTGAGCCGAAGGCTGGCCAGGGACCCTGACGACGTAGGGGCGAGGTTTGCCCTGTGCCTGTGTGGTAGAGTTTTGATGACTATTAGGACTTTCCGGTGTCCTAACAACATACGGGGTTGGTTTCGGTGGAGGTTGGACCTCCGCTGTTGCAACGGCCGATGGCACTCAGACTACGAAGGGAGCAGGCCGAGTGTGAGGGATTAGTGGCTTTAAGGGTGTAGGTACGGCTGAAGGTATACGGACGACATAGGGCTGCTGGGGGATGTGTGGTGATTAGGGTGTGGGTGTGGTCACGACGGGAGGAATCCGCACTACGAATGGCCTATGAGACTTTTCGTGTGTGTTTTGAGGGTAGATGGTGTTAATGTTACTTGCCTCGGAATCATCATCGAAGTAGATCATGCTAATCACGTACGGGGCCTCTTGGGTGTTTAGGGGATCCTTATACACCCCCATAGCCTGATTCTGCGGCTGGACCGGGTTAGCCTCATCAAAAGTGACTTTGCCATCATCAATCATCTACTGGATATCCTGCTTCAGGGTGAAGCAGTAATCTGTTCCGTGCCCGTTACGTTGATGGTAGTTGCAGAAGCGATCCATCCTAAAGCCTTTGGGTATGGGCGGCTCATCCGGGGTTGCTAAGCTTGGGTTCTGTATAAGTTGGCAGAACCGTTCATGTCTTTGTATGGCCGCAGGGGATAACTGCTTGTGTGTCATTAGCCCAACTTTTAGGAGCTGATCAAAGAGCTAGGATGGTTTCATCGGCAAAGGCGTGTATTAAGAGGGTTCTTTCCTCTCAAAATTGCGTGTACGGTTTGTTGGGTTCTGTGATGATGATGACTCCGGGGCTGTTGTGGGAGCGGGTTTATAGTAGTTCGTAGGGGTTGCGGGTGGTTTTTGTTGGGGTGTGATGTTCGTTTGTTGGGCTCCTGCTATCGCTGCTATAGTTGTTTTGGCTTTCTCTTTATCTTTTTTAGTGTGTTGGTTTCTGAAGGCCAAGTATGCTGGGTCGTGGCTATTTTGAGCTGCTTCCTCTATGTTTTTTATCTGCAAAAATGCCTGATTAAGATCACGCGTGTTAAGGTAATATAATTTGGACTTCAAGAAATCGTTGATAGCCCCCTTGAAAATTGTAAGCAGATAAGTTGGAGAGATTGGTTCGTGTAGCTCGTTGAGAGCGGCACTCCATCTCTAAACAAACTTTTGTACAGGTTCAAGCGGTGCTTGCTTGACCTGCATGAGGCTGTCCAGTGTGGCCTCGGGTTTCAAGTTGTACTTGAACCGGGTCACAAACTGGCGTAAAAGATCATCCAAGGAAAAGATAGAGTTCCTGGGCAGGGCTCGGTACCAGTCAAGTGCTCTCCCCGCGAGCGACATGGGGAATACTCGTAGTATGGAGTGGGGCCATGCCTAGAGCAATGTGCACTCTAGTCTAAATGTTATGAGATGTGCATTGGGATCTGTCTCCCCATTGTACTTGGTCAATGTGGGCAAGGAGACACCTTTAGGTAAGGTTAGAGGTGGGACTGAAGAGCTGATGGGGTCATCGTTGTAGAAATCCACTACCTTCAGCTCTCCGTCAGCGGCTGTTTTGAGGTGCTTCACCTTGTTAGTGAGCTCCTACATTATTTTTTTGGTGTTCGCCTAGTCTTGGGTGCTCGGTGATGCTGCGGCTTGGGGTTATGGTATGTTATACAAGTTAGATTGTTGTATAGTGGGCTGAAAGGCCGACAGCTGCGCTGGTGGTGGTTGTGCTTGTGGAAAGGTTGCGGTGGGTTGCACTACAGATGGCATGTTGTAGGGAAAATGTTGTGGCTGTTGTTGCTGTAGCTGGCGCTATGCCTGGGGAATATTAGTTGGTGGGATTGTGTGGGGTGGTGCGTGGTGATGGGGAATTTGGTGTGATGATACTCCCCTCGCTGGCCATTGTCCCGCCACGTTGTGCGCAGGGACTCCCTGTTGGGTCACGGTTGTTTGGGGAACTGTATGAGTTTGGATGTGCGGCATGAAGTGAGCGGATGTAGATGCTGGGATCACATGTGGCATCCCTATTACGCGGGGTGGGAACGTTACACTTGTGTTGTCGTGAGGAGGCGGTGCTCGTGAGGATGAGCTCGCAGCTGCATTAGGGATAAGTGTGAGAGGGAAGGTGTTGGGTTGGTGATCACTCGGGAGAGGAATATGCACGAGTGCTGCTGTTTCCGGTGGTGGTGCTTGAGCCTGGGTGAATCTAAGGTGTCGTACGGGCAGGATCTCCCTTGTCTCAGGATGGAAAATGGGATTAACCTGTACTTGCAAGCTTAGGGTATGGTAGGAGTCTTCGTGCTCGGATTGAGCGGCGAAGTCGTCCTCCTCCTCTGGCTGAGGCTCTAGTGTGGGCTGGTCTAACGACTGGCGTCTGTGGAGAAGAAGCTATGTGACGAGTTCCGAATATTGTTCAAGGACGAGGATTACATCGTATGGAGAAGGGGTGAACTCGTATCCTCCCCTGTAGAAGAGTTCGAACTGCCTCTTCACTTCCATTTCAGCTCGGTCAATGGCCAGGCCAGCTTGTATTTTAATACATATAAAATTATACTGGTCCTGGGTGATTATGTTGGAGGCTGGATCTCTCCCTTGCCCGCTGTGGATTGCATTCTTGGGTGCTGTGCGATGGGCTGTTGGACGGTTGTGATGTCCATGATGTCTGTTACGTGAGCCATCGCACCGGTAGTGTTCACAGGGTTCATGATGAATTGTTAAGGGGTATGACAGTCTGGAGTGAAATTGGCATATTGCACAGTGTACAGTGTATACGCTTCAGCTGATGGCGTATGACAGCGTATACATTAGCGTAGGCGTTGAGCGTAGACGAGTCTACGGCGTAAGTGGCTCAGCGTATACGCCAGACAGTGTACAACGTAAAGGTACAGCGTAAAAAAGGGTGCAGCGTAAGACAAGGCTCAGCGTAAAAGTGAGGAGTGTAAAACAAGCTTAGCGTAAAACAGGTCATAGCGTAAACCAGTTGCAGCGTGAAAATAGGGATGCGTAAAAAACAAGGGAGTGTAAACTAAACTCAGCGTAAACAAGGTTCAGCATAAACGAGGCTCAGTAAACAATGCAGGGCGTAAACAATGACAGCGTAAAAGCAAAGCTCAGTGTAAACAAGGTAGGGTGTAAACAATGCAAAGCGTAAACGATGCACAGCGTAAAAGCAAAGCTCAGCGTAAACAAGGCAGCGTATGGTTTCCAGGGAATTTTTACGAGGGGGCATAAATACTGAACAGCGTAGACGCTGGACAGTTACAGGCTAGGGTTTTAGGCTGGGCGGCGTAACCACTGAAGGGTTTCAACAGGGACCGGCGTGCAATTGGCGACGTAGACGCTTAACAATGTAAACGCTAGAAAATTTGCAGATAAGGTTTTAGGACGCCCTCCTTCTAGCGCCAATTTCTGTACCGCCTGAAATTGTTGGTCTCCGGCTGGAAGAAAAACAGAGGCTGCGGGATCGCAGGACGAGTACAGAAGACCTTGCCTTTGCCTGAGGGCGAGCTGGAATGCACGAAGGCAGAGTACCTTGGGTGGTCTGCACGCAGATCAGACAAGGATTTCCCCGTGCATACGCAAAGTGCTATACGCTGGGTTATGCGTAAATGATGCAGCGAGCGTAAACAAAGCGTAAACGGCGTAAAACAGATGCGAACAGAGCATGAGCGTAAATGGGCGTGAACAGAATGCGTGGGCCAAATTGACGTAAAACTGTAAAATGTAAACAATCTTATGCAGCAAATGTAAACAATGGTATTACAGAGTCAGAGTATAGTGCACCAGTTTAACGTAGTTGTGAGGGACACAAGACGGACGAAAAGCCCCGACGTATGCAGGAATGACTCGGCTGGTTCGCAGGGCGAGCAGAGCGTAGAGACTATATCTGCGGCGTATAAGGCTTCCCAGCGTAAGAGGGTTTCAGCTCTTTTGTGCAGCGTAAATGTTCTCTAGTCTGCTCCGGGATTTTGCTAACCGACCTTGGTGAAGTGGGAAATCAGGGTTTATATACAGGTTGTTACGCTAGACTCGGGTTGGGCGACACGTGGTGCGTTGACCGGGTGCACAGACTTTACAGAAATACAATATTTTACATCTGTTGGGCGTATACGCTGGGCGTATACGCCGTATCAAGTCGGCGTATACGTTGGGCGTATACGCTGGAGGTGTTGGGCGTGAACTGGGGTGAAGATGCTAGTGCCGGGCATATATGCTGACGGATGCTGGGCGTATACGCTGGTGGATGCAGGGCGTATACGCTGGCGGATGCAGGCGTATATGCCGAAGGATGCCCACTTGCTTCAATTCTTGCTCTTTGGTGTTATCTTTATGCCATCATTGGAGATTTTATCATCGAGCACATGCATCTGCAGTACCTGGGCGTACACGCTGGAGTGCGGGGCGTATACGCTGTAGAGTGAGGCATATACGCTGGGCGTATACGCTGTAGGTGTGAACTTGGGCGTATACGCTGGCACAGTATACTTAGTAAAAAAATAAGCATTTCAAGTCCCAACACTGTCACGTATCACTTCTTATGTAGCTGAGGTCATTCGTGAGTCTCAGGGTCCTTCTTGGTGCCAGGCAAGTACTAAGCTCCGAATTTTGTGGTGTTTCAAATTCCTCCCACATAAATGGAAAAATGATACTAAGTGTTGTGCTGGGGGTTCCTATTTATAAGCAAACAGGACACGATATTGCGTACGATACATCGCTTACACGATATCTCATGGGACACGATATCGCGTACGCGATATCTCATCCCAACTAAGGTGAGACACATGAAAAAGACTGAATTTTTAATGATTTTCTTAAAATTAATGGTGTAAATTGAGGACATTAGCAAGGATTAATATATTCAAGGGTAATTACATGGATTCGAGAGGCACTTTGAATGATAATGATGTGAATCTAGCAATTAAAAATTTGGCGGTTATGAAAAGGAAATGTAATGGTACATTGGAACATTAAAATTTTGAGGGATAATAATGGGGAAAGAAAAGTATGAAAAAATTAAGCTGAGGGTAAGAAATTATGTGTTTGAACTAGAGAATTAATGAAGATTACAACAAAATTACACAAGTGGGTCCTCCCCAAAGCAGGTTTCAACCTATTATGCCCTTGTGTAATCACACTTAAAGTGTCCGTGGGTACTAGACATGTTAAATGTAATCCACACTAACTCCACAAAACACACCCATGTAAATATCACTGAAATGAGATGAAAATTTTATGTTACATAGGACACAAGCTACAATTACACGAACAGTGAGATGAAACGAAGTAGAGAAAGGGATCGTAGAGATCGGGGCATGAGGTAATTGACCCAAGGCACAATGAATCCTACGTGTAAAGCATGATTAATGTGTCCTTAACCCATTGTTCCAAGATCAGGACCAAGTCCTTCCTTCTAAACAGTGACATCACATTGTTTCATCCCATGATGAGCAACTATGAGAGTACCATAATGACAAGGCGTACGATCACTTGGCGTTTAGTACAAGGGAGGAGTGATTTTTGTTTTATGGCACTTCCTTTTTCTTTTCTCTTTCTTCTTCTTTTTTTTTCACTTTACTGAATCCAGAGAAATCGCCAACCTTCAGGCATGGATGCATTTCTTTCCAGTGGGACCCCCTAGAACAGTGTTGATTTGTGAGTGCCCTTTTGATTACTCTTACTCCCATTTTTCATTAGATCTACAAGGATCTTAGTACAACCATATTGCATGATAACTCCCACAGAGGTCACCAAAGAGAATCCACAAGTCCCCTTAATGTCACACCCTAATCATTTCCTCTTGGTCCATCCTTCTTCATTCTGGGTACAATGAACACAAAATTAATTTTAAGTTTTAGAAATTTCAAGGATATCACTGTACCCACTGAACAAAACCTCTTATTGATAGAGTGGATGAGTGGGTGTAATGGGCTCACTATTCCAAATAATTGATCACTCATGACTTAATAACATAGAACACACCTCAACCAATGATCCACATGAGTGTTTTATTCGTAGATGAGATTACTTACAAAAACGAAAAAAGACAAAACACACAAAATGATAAAAAAAGGTAAAAAGATAAAACAAAAAGTTAAAAAATGAAAAATTGAAAAACAAAAAGTTGAAAAATTAAAGAAAATGAAAAATATTCATTAATCCTGCTTGTTATTGAAATGGGGGATATCCCCCATAACTAAATGGTTGAGTATGACAAGGATTAATAAATGGGAAATGAGGATCCTTGCATATTAGAAATATTGAAATCGGTCCATACTTATCTCCTTGGATTTCACACACTTCATAATAAGCTTAGTGGGGCACTTCATATGATGTAGTTCCTGGATAACGAGTTGACCCGCTATGATGCTGGTGATCGTTAGATGGTATGCAAGGATTAGGATGATGCCTCCCATGGTTGTGTTCATTGG
>MNCI01000721.1:0-54067 GCA_015680685.1 Gnetum montanum | reverse complement strand
CTACGAGGAAAAGGGTAAGAAAATCTAATCTAGCCTAAGTGCGACGAGCAACCGATTCCTTGATCAATCGTACATATCTTGGACCTTGTACACGACTACCATTGGGACTACCAAGCATAGATCCTAGGTATGCCACTGGGATTACCAAGTGCAGATCCCAAATACGCCACTAGGTTACCAAGCATAGATCCTAGCTACACCACTGGGCTACCAAGCAGTCACACTTAAATGCTCGTAATCAAGTCGTACTTGTTCCGTGTTCTAGGAGTTTAAGGGTGAGAGAGAAAATAGTAAATAACATTAAATAAATAAACATGTAAATAAATAACAAAGTTAATGCTACAATGATGAAGTAATCTCAATCTTTATTGCTGGTCATGTGCATGTCCAAGTACGGCACACTCGAATAAAGACACCGTACAATTACATTCACCACACTGTGAGCAGACACGGGAAAAAATCTAACTCTGGAGGGATCAAACTGCTAGAGCTTTGCTACTTCTAAACTGGGATGCCTAAAACTAGGAAAGCTACCTCTTATTTATAGATATGACGGGGCACTAAGATATCGCGTACGCGATATTGCAGGGGAAGATGCGATATCGCAGGGGAAGACGCAATATCGCGGCTGATGCACAACATGTCTCATCACCCTCCTTTCATCCAAGCTAAGGCTAGGATGCTTAGCATGGATGGGATTCTCCTTAGTGTGGAGAACCCAAAAAATGCAAGTTTGGATTGGTTCAAATGACTTCTAGAAGTCTGTAGGCTTCCAAAAGGTCTGGGTTGCTTCTGGAAGTTGAACTGCATGTAAAATCTAATAGTTTTGTCATCCTACATCCATTCACACTAAGATTGGGATGCTTAGCATGAAGTGGATGCTCCCCAATGTGGAAGAACCTTAGGGAATTGATTCATTACTGATTTTTATAGTCTAGTGGCATCTGGTAGGGCTGTGAAGGTTCTAGTATGAGGTACAAGGTAATTTGAGGTTGTTTTCTCATTCCTAGGATTCCCCACTAACTTTCCTAGCTAATACTCCTAGTTCTTCATGTTGGGTAGCATTGAAGAGGTCTTTCCCAGTGTGGAAGAACCAAGAAAGTCAGATCTAGCCTAGTTTGACACTCACTTGACCATGCATATTAGTCTCTAAGGTTGTCAGTATCGGTAGTCAATACTAGGTGTCAATATTTAGAAGTTTGGAAGCTTCTAAGTGCCTCTTGCAATTTTTTCCCTTTCTTCCATGCTAGGCATGATGACCCTAGCATGGATGAGAAGGGGATGAAAATTTTGTACCATATTTGACTACTTTTGGAGCATTCAGAAGCTCTAGAGGATTCTAGTAGGGTCTCTAAGTGTCACCAAGCTTTGAGAAATGGTTACTAGGTAGTTGATTTATGTCATTTTTGGATTTTCCACATCTATCCATGCTAGGGATAAGATGTTAAACATGGATCAGCCTTCTCCAACATGGAAACACCAAATACAACAAGGTTTCGACCAGTTTTGACTAGTCTCGACTGGGTTGGATGAGGTTCCACGGCAACCGAAGATGCTTGGAGAGGTTCTAGGTCCTATGGACCCACTTTAGGGGCCAAACTTGGGCTACATGGGTGTTAGGGGGTAAGAATGGGTGTTACCCCTCTTCTTCCATGTTGGGCACTATTACCCAATGTGGAAACCTAACGTACCCAGATTTTTCCATGTTCCATCCCTTTTTGGAAGCTTGGGGTTGGAAAAGATAAGTCTTTGTTACTAAAGATGAAAAAGTAGTTATGTTTTAATGTTTTTAAAAAGTGGAAGGTATATATCCATGCCAGGCATGGTATCCCTAGTATGGATGCATGGGAGTTTAAGGCTTGGTTATTACTTTAGATGCTTAAGGAACTAAAACCCAACATTGATGCAATTTTTGACTAAGAGGAAAGGCGTATAGTGGGGCCCACAACCCAACCATTTTAAAATTTTAAAATTGAAGCTATTTCCCACTAAACCTAGCATGGAAGAGAGTTTTCCACCTTTACACTTCAGTGCACTTGGAGTTATGGTGCATTGAATTAGCAACTAGGGTTTAGGGGTGGGCGTTCAGGTTTAGATGTAGTTTTTAATGTCAAATTTCATAAGTTTTTGATCATAATTAACATTCTTGAAAAATATGGAGTGGAGAAGAGCTCTGATAGAGATTTTTATGGTAGAAGAAACCATCTTCAATGTTGAATCCTCCCATCTTTCTTGAACATAGCATAGAACCTCCATGCTTCTCCATTTCAAACTACTCCCAATATTGAGCTTGCCATGGCATCAAAAAAACATGGAGGGAAGAGCCAAAATCCAAGGATTCAAAAGGTGGATGAATGTGCTAGCGACCTATAAACATTACCTAGACTTATCTCCATCTAGGCCTCAACTGTTGTTGCTCCGAGGTAGCTAGTTATACCTATTTTTGCTTAGTTTTCTAGCTAATATTGTTGCTTTTCTTGTATTTTTCTTGCCACCTGTGGGGCCAATTTTCTCAAATCTACACTATCAAAGGAGGTAAAGAAAAACTCTAACAAAATCCCACCTCTTATTTTGGCTTCTTCCATGTGGATTTATGGTTTTTTTTGCTATTTTGTTTTTAGTAGATTCAATTTTTTAAGTCAAGCTTGTTTTTTTCATGCTTTTTTCTCAAAATTTGGAGGTATGGCCATTTTTCTCAAATCTAGGCCAAAGTACTTATCAAAATAAAAGTTCAACAGAATCCTACCTCATTATTTTGGTGTGTTTTCTAATGGGTATCAATCGTTTTGGTTGTTTTGGCAATGTTTTTATGGCTATGTTAAGTTAGATTTTACCTTTTTAGCTTTCTACATGGAAAAAGCAAGTAATGTTGTGTATTTTTTTATTAAGAAAATGGCTGCATATTTTTCAAATCTATCCCTATGTTTAAGCTTTCCAATGGGTATTGTCTCATTCGATCTAGCTTTAAAACAGTTAAGTTATGGTTTTTTTCCTAAGGTCATGTAGTTAGGTTTTTATGTCATTTATAGATTTTTAAAATTCATGAGGTTTTTCTAAAACAAAGTAAGATTTTTGGCTATATTTTGGTTATTTCTAGGTAGGTCCTAACTTCAACTTTCCAATAAAGGTAGAATCACTCTAATTGGCTTTAAAAAAGATTTCTATGAATTTTTTGGTTAACCTATGTCAAAAGGAGGTTTGTGCCATTTTCAGATTCTTGTCCAAGTTGGTGAATTTTTTCTGCATAAATGGCAAGGGTTTCAAATTTTTATCAAACATGGGTGTGTAGGGCTCGATTTAAGCTTTCAAATGATGTGGAATCACTTTTTTTGAAGCTCAAACAAATTTTTAATGAATTTTTTACCAACCCTACACAAAAGGGAATTCATGGTGATAGCTACAGTTGTTTGCTAATTTCTTTATGTTCCACGTACAAATGGTTATGTATTTCTGGTCACAACATTTCTAACTACAAAGCTTATGATTTACTGATTCCATCCATGGTAAAATCACTAAAATCAAAGTTTATTTGAATTTTAATGAATTTTTTGGCTAAACTACATGAATAAGGTTAAATTTTGGATGGATGTGATTAATATGTATAGTTTTCCTTGTATAACTCATACAAAACTTATGTTTTAAATTTGTTTTAAAGAAAATTAAAGGATTTACTATTTTTAGAAATATTTTTTACTATGGCTATATGCTTTTTCTAAATTTATGCATTGTTTAAACTAAGGCTTAATTATGGCTATGAAATTTAGGCTCTAATATTTTAGGCTATGAAGTAAAAAGTTATTTATGGAATTTCTTAAGTCAACTTAGATAGACACCTTAGAGCTTTTTACAAAGACTAAGTTCACCTCCAACTAAGATGCTTTTTCTAAATTTGTTAAGTAATTCCAATTGGTCATACTGTAAGGTTATGCAAGGTTGTAATAATGCTTCCTTGTGGAATTTCTTAGGCTAATTTAAATAAACAGCTTAGAGATTTTTACATAGGCTAAGTTTACCTTTGATTAAGATGTTTTTTCCAAATTTGTTAAGAAATTTCAATTGGTCATAATGTTTTTTTTTTTTGGCCATGCAAGTTTTACTTGAAGTCCATGGTGGGCATTCTATGCTACATTGGTTATCCCAAGACCAATACCCCCCTCCCGATATGCCTTTGGGGAAGCTATCACTATGGTTTTGGCCTAGGTAAGGGAATTCCTTGCCTACATTCTACAAAACATTATTGTGATGTTATGGTCACACTTTTCCATAGATGTGGCTGGGGCCATAGTGAAAACTTTGTTACCTCGAGCATTCGGCTTAATTGTCAACTTCATCACTAACAATCTACCTCCTAAGACATTAGGGGGATCAATAGATGTCAACAACCCATGTTACCTTATGAAGATCTACATGATGCTAGATTATAGTCAGTACAATATTGGCAACACTCTAATGATGGTACATAGAGCCCCACACATTATTCCATAACTCACCCAACACTATGTATCGTCTACCAGGGTAAGCATAATTGTTATAGTGTTTTCATATTTTCCTAGCTTTATGGACTAAACTACCTTTGCTAACTTCATTAGTCTTATTACCTTCTTGCAAGTATAATATCACTGATCAAAGCTTGATCATTAATGATCAAACCTTGGCAGTGGCACAAACTACCCTAAATGAATTCATCAAGGACTCCAGATTACAATTGTTGTGTATCAATAGTTAAGAGGGGCCTTCAATGCCTATGCTACAAGGTTCAACCTTGTATACAAGAAGTGTAAGTATGATGAGATGATGCATAGCTAGTGGACAAATTCTAATAACTCCATGAATCAGACCCTTGTAGTTGGGACCTCTGCTCAAGATACACCTAAGAAGAAGAGAAAAGGTAAACATAAAGGCTATAGCTTCTAGTGTTTTATGGTTATGAATGTTCTAATTGTTCTATTTCTTTGAATAGTTATTAAGCTTGCTTATGTTGATGTTAAACCTTGGTTCTTGTTTTTCAGTACCATACCACGTTCAAGGGCACGTCATGAGGATACTCTCATCCTGAAGTTTGGTGAGGTGATACCAACATAGGAGTGGCTGAGGGAACAAGCACCTAGATACATTCAAGCAAACATCTAGCATGCAGGTTTCTTGATGTATTTATGGCACCCATTCCTTCCATCCCTACTATAGAGATATTGCATGTCATCGTCTCCTTCGATGAGAAGGCTAGTCATTTTAGCACCATCATCTAGGATGTGAATGTTAACATGGACATCAATGAGGGCCTTTTTTTGAAACATTTTTGATGTCCCTTCTAATGGGGAAAAGGTCCCAACAAGAATAGCAAAGGAATCAAACCATCGTTATGAAGTTTTGGAGTGGCTTAGTGCCAACATGAGCCACTCTAGAATTTCCATGAATGGCTCCATGAACCTTGATGCAAAGGATTCATATCCTTTGTTTAGGTCTCATGCATTTCCTAAACTATTATTGCAAAAAAAGGTGATTGGCATAGCACAGGGGTGAACCTTTAAGAAGGTCCTAATGGATGACACCAAGTTCAACTAGGCAGTTGCCTTGGTTGTTGGGCTTCAGGAGGAGATCCTTAGACTCTGTGTAGACACTTCTACAATAATCCACATGCATTATGCTTTTTTTATAGGTTATCTGAAGATTTTTGTAGAGTTTTTGATGGTGTATAGGAATGGGCAATGGGTTTCCCAAGACCCAAGCCAACCTTCTAAGCCTTGGATAAAGCACATTTATCCAATGATGTAGGCCTAGAATCCACCAAAGGGGGTGGATCATACATTGTCCATTACCACTAAGGATCTTGATGTTAGGTAGTTTGAGTCCATCAACAACACAAATGATAAGGAGCCTTTCACATTCTCAACAAGCATCTTGTAGGCCAAGCAACTACATAAGAAGGCTAAAGGGGTAGCTAGGAAGAAGCTCAAGAGGCCCATGGAAGAAGCACCACTAGCATCAAACCAACCTATCCCAAAGAAGGTTAAGTTTAAGCTTAGGCCATCGTAGTAGGTAATCATAGGTATGCTTTGTTTAAGTTTGGCTATTTTATATTTTATATTTTATGGCTACTTTATGGTTTCATGTGTTAACCCATTTTCTATGTGATATAGTTGTAGACAAACATTAGGCTATGATAGCCTAAGCTATTGTGGAGGCAATACAAAGATGTGTAAAAGAGGTACACCTAAAGCAAGCTAAGGTTCAAGGGTTTGTTGATGTAGATATAAGTGATCTAGATGTCTTGTTTGGTGAGGCAATGTTGGGTTCATCCCCCATCATCATCCCAGAGGAGGAGGAGCTAGGTATGCCCATGCCTTAATATTTTTGTTATATCATATGATTTAATTTTGATTTTCATCCTAACCATTCGACTATTGTTATGCTTATAGTAGTTTTTGAGCCACCAATGCAAGCACTTACCCCTAAGTTTCATTTGAAACCATGGGTGGAGACTTCAAACAAGGTAGATTTCATGCATGGCATGGCTAAGGACATCATCAACCGATTGCAATAGGTTGCACCCAAGATAGGTAAGAACTTTGTTTTATGTGCCTTGGTTGCTTGTCTATGCTATAGGTTATGCTTATGTCATGGCTATTTTAGGTTGTACATTATGTTTACAATTATATTTCATGCTTTTGTAGTGCCTTCTGTGGAGTGGGACCCCAGTAGAGAGATGGAGATTGACTCCTTGCCTAACCTTTCCTCTAATGTATCCAGTGTACCCCTAAAGTTGTACAAGACTACTACAGATCTAGCAATGTCATGTGCAAAAACTTCATGGGAGCTAGAGAGGTCCAACAAATCCCTATGGGAGGAAGTTGTGGCCCTATAGGAGAAGACAATTAAATATCTCTAAGACCACAATGCCTTTTTGGAAGCCCAAGTGGCTAACTCAGGGGAATTATAGTCTATGGAGATCATGTGGACCCCCTACTAGCATGTCATTCAAGAAAAATTAGTAGTCTTACAGGAGATGGTGAAACAACGTATGCAGATGGACCTCATCTCCTAGAAGGTTAAGGACTAGAAAGATCACTATGCTTGGGTCCTAGAGTGGAATAAGAACCAAAAGGCCCACAAGCAATAGTACAAGGTGGATCATGGGGCCTACCTTAAGTGGCTTCAGGAGGAATTGGTTGAATGACATAAGAGAGAGCTTTTCATCTAGGGAATCCAAGAGAAGAGTGCTTATTAGCTTTCTAAGAGTACTCTCATGGTGGAGCAATCCCCTACTACTCAAATTACCACTACCACAGGTGAGACCACTACGACTACTATGGCCCAAAAGCCACCTACTTGGACTATGGTAGATAGGAATAGCATCCTTTCTAGCATTGACTTTGGAATGTTAACTAGGTCAACATGATGAAGGACTAAATCCTCCATCCTTTGGAGGAAGGCCTTCCACATCTACCCCTAGAAGTCATAAAGTTAAAATTTCCATAGGTTAGATGTATTTTATATCTTAGTTTTTGTTTTAAGTTATGATTTTGGCTATTGGTTGCTAACTAGTTATGTGTTATCGTATTTCAGGCCTCAAGAGACATTGGTGGCCCTAGTGGTGAGGGTGGAAATGATTGATCAATTCCTCCTCTAAACACCACTCAACAACCTTCGTTAGCTTATTTTGTTGGCTATTTGTTTTTATTTTCATGTTGATGGCTATTATTAGCCAAGACTATGTTGTAGATGGTTATTATTATTTTTTGACATTTGCACCACACAATGTGCTCATGGATATGTATGTTACGAATACTTTAAATTTAAATTTAAAATTTTGGTTTTTTTTTTTTTTTTGCTATACATATCTATAGTAGTAGTAAACATTGTAAACATTATGAATGGCTAAGTTGACATTTTAATTATAACATTAGGCAGCTAATCAATGTGATAGTAGGCTAAACAAGAAGGAAGTATAAAATATAATTAAATAAATATTTGCTAGTTTTGGGCCATGGCAGGTGTAGGTTGTGTAGATTTTTCTAGTTTAGAGCCATGGCGGGCCATGTTGCATTATTGTTACTTCACCAGTTTAAGGCTCTGGTAGGCCATGGTGCTAGTTTAAGATCATAGTAGGCCATTATGCTAGTTTAAGATCATAGCAAACCATTTATGAAAAAGAAATATATATTTATAATACTTTTTGATGTTTATAATATGAGTAAAAGTAAAGAAAGACTATAATAAATAATTAAAATTGCAAATGAACTTAGACTACATGCAATAGGCTATTTGCATAAAGAGTAAAATAGAAATGCATACAAGAGTATAACAAATTGAAAAAGAAAGGCTAGGCTATATGGCTAATGGTACATCCAATTATGAGGGCATGGGGTGAAAAGGTTAAGATGACCTTCACTTGTGCAAATTCTTCCTAATCTTTGCAAGATTAGGGAATCAGTAAGGTCTACTGTGCACAAGCTTATATTCACCATCCCCTTCATTGATGATGTTAAAAATGAGTTCATCCCATAAGGCATCTTGCTATCTATCATTTTCATCATTAGCTTTATTGGATTGTTGCTCTCTTTTGGCCTGTTGGATTTCATGGTTGAGAGCTTCTTCTTGAAGCTCCACTTAAGACCCCTACTCTATGTTCACATTGTTGACAGCCAAGGGAACCACGTTATTACAATGAATGATGATTTCACCTCCCTCATAAGGAAGGTGAGTTTCTTGATGGATGGGTGAGGATATGGCTTGTAATTGATTCAACCAAGGTCTTCCTAGGATAAGGTTAAAACTTGATGTTTCTTCCACCACCAAGAAATTTGTGGTTGTGGGGAATTACTCTCCTACCATAAACTCTAAGGAGATAGACCCCTTGAGAGAAACCCTTGATTCATTTAAGGATTTGAGAGTTATGGTTGATGTAGGCTGTATTTGCTTAATTAGACCCAACCATTCAACAATGGTGCATGGAATGATGTTAGTTGCAGCTTCATCATCAACATGCACCCGATGCACTTTAAACTTCCCTACACATATGGTTATGAATAGAGGATCCCTATTTACTTCATCATTTTAGGATTTAATCTTGATTTCGTTATCACGAAATACTAGTGGTGTTGACTTCTTATCCCTTAGTGAGGAAGGAATCATCATTGCATGGATGGATTTCTCATTAGCAAGGATGTCCTCATTAACGATGATGGAAGTTAACATTTTGATCAAAGCCTCACGATATGTGGCAGAAGTCATGATCAAGTCATACAAGCTTATAGTTGTGTTTTTCTGCTTGAGGGATTACCTAACTTGGTCCATTGCACTAAGGAAGTTTTTATCGTTGGCCATGGGATTGTCACCTAAGTTGTGCTTTACTTCCTCCATGCATCACAAAATGTGAACTTTAGCTTTAGGTTGTGGTTTTTGGAGCTTTTTCTCATTTTTCTAGTTATGAGCTTTAGAGTCCTTCTGTAGCTTGTTGTTTGAAGAGGACTGGGTAGAGAAGGTCATAGGTATAGTCGATGTGGAAGTGAACTTCAATGGGCCCACTTCCTTTCATGCCTTTGTCTACTTGTCACCCTTGTTGCTAGGCTTTGGCTTATGCTTCTTCCTTTACATGGCCAAGATTTTCTATTTGTCAACTGTTGGTTGTGAGGAAGAGGCAATAGCATTAGCCACCATAGAAGTCATTATGTAGTTTTTTGGGTTGCAACTAGTTGGGTTGTGTTAGGCTGAGACACCTTGATGAAAAAAGGATCCCTCAAAGGCACTCGTGATGGTACTCTCATGACAAAGGAGGATCTTAAGCTTATGGAAGCTGAAGAAGTCCTTTCATCACAAGGGCGTACTCAGATCATGAATGGTCCTCTTGAGCGTCTTCGATCATCATCAATGTTCAATGTTGAAATGATGTCAAGGCTATAATTAGTATTCAATAGGTCTTTTTAGACCTAAATTGATTGATTTTGTTGTCAAACTAGGTTGAAAGCATCTAAGACTAGGTCCCCCCTATCTATCATCCTTTGCAGGTCATCCTTTAGCATGATGTATAAGTTTGTGTCATGACCAGGCAATTGGTGATAATGGCAAAAGCAGTCTAACTTGAAGTACTTAGGTAGTTGAGGGTTATCTTTCATTACTCTAGTGGGGTCTTTGACTATTTCACAAATTCTATCATGCTTCTTTCAAGAAGCTTCAAACATCTATTTGTATTGAATACACCCACTTTTCAAAAGTTGGTCTAATAGCTCAAATGGTTTTAATGGTAGTGTAGTGTACTTGGATCTATCCTTTTTTTCAAAATTAGGTCTGATTTTTGTTGATGTAGTGTCCCCAAAGATTCATGGTTAGTTATTGTGGTCATTAATAGGGGTCTTGGGTGGGTCATTCCTTGGCCCCTGGTCTATGACCTTTATTTCTTTGATCACAATTACTACAGTCATATTGTTTTGTTTGTTTCTTTCTTTGTCTCTCTGTGTATGTTAATTTCTATACGCTATGTAGGCTAAATCATGACTAGCCTCAGCAACATCCTTTATATTTTTAGTTTGAGAAAATGCCTATCTAACGAACTACAGGACAAGGTAGTAGAGCTTAGACTTAATGAAGTCATTAACTGCTCCCTTAAATATGGCCAACCGGTGGGCTTCAACTATAGGCTCTATTATTTCATTCAACAATCCATTCCACCATTGAATGAATTTATGCATGGGTTCTATAGATCCCTCCTTGACCTTCATGAGTTGGTCAAGTGTTGTGTTAGGCTTTAAGTTATACTTGAAGTAGTTGACAAACTAGTCAATCAAGTCCTCCAAAGAGGATATGGATTCCCTAGGTAACATGTAGTACCAATCAAGTGCTTTCCCAGTCAAGGACATAGGGAAAATCCTCATGATGGTATGAGGCCATGGCTCTAAGAGTAAGCATTTAAATTGAAAGGTAATAAGGTGAACATTGGGATCACCTTCTTCATTGTATTTGCTAAACTAGGGAATAGAAACACTAGGAGGGAATGTCAAGTGTGGTACTACATGACTAATGGGATCATCCTAGTAGAAGTCCATAATCTTGAAATTTTGTGAAGTAGAGGCTTTAAGCCTCTTCAACTCCTTTGTTAGGTTTTGGATCATCTGGAAGGCTTGATCCAAGCCTTGTGGTAGCCCTGTTGATTATGGGGTTTGTACATAGGACTATGGCATTTGTTGTGAGGCATGTGGCCTTGCTATGGGTTGCAATATAAAAGGAAATGATTTCATTATGGTTGTGAATTGTGGACCACACAAAGAAAAGGATGTTTATGCTAATACCTAAGGCACAAACAAGATAAATGGGGTGTATGACCCCTAAGTTTCTTAGGGTCCCATGGTGGACCCCACATGGGTAGTTAATGGATTTGTGGTGGTAAAAACCACCATCGATGATTGCATAGATTGAGGCTATGTAATGAATGACATAGATGGGTTATAGGCCATATTCTGTGGCATTGATTGAGTTTGATATGTGGCTATGAATTATGTGGGATCTACCATGGTAGGGTAGGAGGGAGTGAAAGATGGTAGCACCATGCCCATTGAGAAAACAAAGGTATGAGGGAAAGGCTCGATGGCCTTAGGGGTCACTTGTTGGAATAATCCCCCTAGGATGTTTCTGGGTTAAACTCTATCCTAAACTTATCCTCCTCTTTTTGTTATTCCTCAAAGCTATGTTTATCATCCTCTTCTTCTGTCTCAATCAATTAGGCTATGATACTCGCATAGGTATCAAATAGAGGTATTTGGTCATAGGAGGAAGGGATGTACTCCTTACCATTATGGTGGATAAGTTTGAACTCTCTTTTGGCTTCTGCTTCCAAACATGAAATTAGCATGCCAGCCTATATTTTGATGCAAATGAAGTTATATTAGTCTTTATTTATGGCTACAAAATCAAGACTTTTCTCTCTAATCCTCAAAGATTGCCTACATTCAATGACAACAAGGTCTTTGGGGTCATAGACCCTCATGGCTTGTTGGCTACGACCTTCACCAGTGAAGGTGAGAGGCAACTTGGTAGATTACTGGAAAGACATGATCTATTTTGTCAAAAATGGCTTGAAATAGGTTATAAATGGTAAATCAAAAGTGAATTCTAGTGAATAGAATTTTTAAAAAAACATTTAAAAGGAAGCAAAAATAGTTGAAAATGGAGTACTTACTAAAATTAGTAAGTGGGGGAAAAGGGGGGATTTACCCCTTTACCAAAAATGGAAAGCTAGGAAAGCTGGTGTTAAGCCTCATCCACACTAGCCTTCCAACTACCTCTACACTAGGCATGATAAGAGGGGAAAAGAATGGGGGTGAGATTATGGAAATCTCACATCTTCTAATCCAACATTGATGGAGAGAACGGTTAAAAACCAAAGTGAAAAGTTGACGTTTTTCCACTAAAACTAGTTTTAGTAGGCTACTAATTTTCTTAGCTTGGAAAGATGAATAGGTTATAAAAAGGTAAGAAAATAGAAGCAAACCCCAATAAATGAAATTAAAAAATTGAGCATTTACTATAATTAGTAAGTTGGAGGTAAAGGAGGTACACCCCTTTACCACAAATGAAAAACTGAAAACGTTGATGTTAAACATCCTCTATGTTGACCTCCTAGCTACCTCTATGCTAGGTATGGCAAGGAGGAAAAGGAAGTAGATGAGATGGGGGATTTCATACTTTTGTATTTCAACATTGAAGAGAGGGAAAAAAGTTTGAAGGCCAAAATAGAAACCTAACAGTTTCCAAAAATAGTTTTGGCAACCTATCAACTTTTACCACAAAGGAGGGGAAAATAGGTTTGGTTGATGTGGAAACCAACGTTAGTTTTATGGCAACAAATGTGGCAGCAAAAACTTAAATGGTTGTTAAGTCTTCCACACTGGTTTTGTTTCAAAAATTCATAGTAGCTGTTGTGACACCGAGCCAACTGCATCTTCCACTCTATGGTTTCTGCTATAGGGGGGCTAAGGACAGTGTTGGATTTCAAAGGTCTTGGCTGCACAAAAAAAATTCCAAATGTATTGCTAGAAAACAACATTGGAAATCTGGTTGATAGATTTTAGCATACAAATTGGCTAGAGGCCCTTCTTCTAGTGCCAAGAAAACTATTATGAAAAAAAATTGATCCCTGAAAAGATCAATGGATCCAGTGCATAGTATTTTTCAATCCACAAATCGCTAGGGCCTTTAAAAAATGGGATTCAAGGCACCTTGGCCAATCCAGTAGATTAACCAAGGACTTACAAAATGCAAAATAAGGTAATAAAAATAGAATGTTGAGACTGATAACAGAAATGAACAAGGCACAAAAAATAAATGAATATATTTTGCACACAAAAAAAAACTTAAAAATTTATTGAGAAAGAATAAAGAATACATTAGAGAAATGTCTACAAATGGTTCCTAAGTGCATAGCAGGGGGTTCACTTGGATGGGAGTTCAGGATCCATTAAAGTTGATGTAGTCAACTCCACAAGCCAAATGTCCTGCCACTCTCGATGCTATCGAACCTCCTATGCTACTACTCCAGATCTACAACATTGGCTATGGTGGGGGGTTGAGAAGTGTGAAGAATCTAAGTTGCTCAAGTGCTCTACACTAGAAGTTGGAAATCCCAGGAGTGTAGTGTGAAGCTTGAAAATTTACAAATCCCAAAGCAAGTTACAAGGTCATAAGGTCACAAGACTTCCACACTAGGTTTAAGAGAATACAAGTGTAGAAACTTGTAAGAACTCTTGAGTGCTTGAGAATGCCCAAGTGTAGAACCATGACCAAATTTCTGAATTGTATAAAAATTATGTAACCAATTCGAATAGTATAGGATTGCAAAAGTGTTTGTATGTCAAAAGTTGCTAAACCTATAAATGATGATTGAGCTTGGTTTCTATACATCTTAGGCGATGAATGGTGCTACAAATTGGCTACAATTTGGCTATAATTTGGCTATACAATGGCTGAAAATTCCTACCTCATACATGTGATATGGATGCCCAAATTTAGGGGGGTTACTATACATAGTAAGTACCTTCCCCCATGGCCATTCCGTTTACTATAAATAGTAATGAGGATGCACCTTCCATGCTAGAGATGAATCTTCCATGTTGAGCCTTTTGCCATCCTTGATGGAGTGATTAGTCAATGTTGGATTGTAGGGAGTGCTAAAATCTAGCTTTTGTGGCTTCTACATTGGGGACATGTAGCTTCCACACTGAGGAAAAAGTTTCTAAGCTAAGGTGCAACCCCCCACTCCATGCTAGGGGTAGGTGAGATTTACATGCCACATCGCCACCACAACCCCCACCAAAAACAAAATCCTAAATATAGATATTATGTGACTTTTTTCCCTTGGGAAATGAGGTTTTGACCACTTATGAGGCATTTTTCAGCCCCAAAATCGTGGGATATGTGAGATTTCCCTCCATGGATTACAATCTTCACATTTACAATAAAGTGTTGCCTTAGGTTTCATGGTGTGAAACCTACATGATGAAAATTGGCTATAAGAAGAAAATTTTTGTGGTGTTTTACTACCAATTCATAGAAATGAGTTCATGTATCCCATCTTCTCTTGGAATATACCAAAAATTTCATACATCACTAAAATAAGCCTTGTTGTCCAAGTTTCAAGGTCTTCTCAAAATAACATTAGTGTAATTAATAGGGAGGATTTCATAATGTACCTTGTCCTTAAAAGAACCAATTTTAAAGGATAAAATACACTTCTCCTTACCTTCTCGGAAATGATCATTGGATAGCCAATGGATTCTATACGGTCTATAATATGGAAATGTCTTCAAACCAAGCTTAGAAACAACCTTTGAAGAAATCATATTTTCTTGAGCTCCACCATCAATGAAAATGTGTATCCATTCACCACTATCTAGATACCAAGATTCAATCCTAAATATCATCTTTCTTCTAGGATCTTCATTTGCATTAAAATTTCCCATAAAACTACAAGAATTAATTTTAGTGATATCTTTAATTATTGGTGCATAACAATTACCTTCATTGAAGAATTCTTTCTTTTTCAATATTTGAAGTTTATGGTCTTTGGAGATCTTTGGCTTTTTGCACTCCCATTATTTGTGTCCCTTTTCACCATAATTAAAGTCTAGATGCATAGCCATTCCATGATACTTTTCAATCTTGAAGTAGTCTTTCTTGGAATCTTGGTCCTCTTTGAACTTATCTTGCTTCTCCTTTGTGTCTTCATTGGCATTCCCCTTCTCTTTGGCTCCTTTTAGAAGTTTTAGAGTCATTTCCTTTAGAAGATTTGGGACCTCTATTGTATCCTTGGAGTTTCTTCTTAGCCTTAAGAGCCAATAAAAGAGCCTTATCTAATGTTTGAGGCTCATAAAAGGTTAGCCCTTGTTGATACTCCCTTTTAAGTTCTCCTTGAAAGTTAGATGCTTGTTCATAATCATCCCAATGAACTTTTGTAAGCTATAAAGCCTTACAAAAATCCATGTTTTAGTCCTTCACACTCTTATCACCTTACCTTAATACTTTAATTTTTGGAAGGCCTCTTGTCTATGATGAGCCTTTCCAAATTTTTTCTTGAGCATGAATTACATTAAAGACCAATCCTTGGTAGGAGTATCATTATTCACCTTGTATGAATGACTTTCCTTCTACCATCATACAAGTGTTATGCCTTCTAATTTAGTTTTAGCATAAGGTACCTTTTGATGATTTTCCACATCTTTTAGTTCAATCTACTTTTTAATTGTTTTTAGATAAGAGAGGAATGATTCAGCTTCTTCCATGCCGTTGGAGGATATAACTTCAACATGAAACATCCTTGAACCATGTCCAAAACCTTTTGCAAGAGTGACTTTAATTCCTTCATTTTTCTTCCTTTAAGGCTTAGAAGAAAGTTTCTTTTTTCCTTTCTTAGAAAAACTAAAACCTTGAGACTTATTTTTAGCACTAGGAGCATGAATAAAAACATCATCTTAAGCTTCTTATTCTCCAAAGTATTCATCTTCAAAAGGAATACCATCTTCAAGGGATGGGATTGAAAAATGTCTTAAAGAAGCTATTGGTGAAGAATTGCATGAACTATATCATTGCTTGGAATTTTTTGATGAAGTAGCATGTTCTTTTTTCTCTCCAGGATTTTCAATTTTCTCAACAATGAGCTTGAGAGCATTTCTCATGTCATGCATGTCTCTTGACAAAGCTTGGATTGTCTTCTACTTTAGAGGCATGCTGGAAATTGATCTAAAAGGTAATTTTCATAAAATTATACAAGGAAAGACGAAATTTTCAAGATTTCTCAAAGAATGAGATAAGAAATTATCAAATCTTAAGAGAAATGAGCATATGATCTTCAAGCCCTCACTATTAAAAGCTACTAAGTGTCCAATTCCATAATTATCTTCCAATTCATAAAAGATATGACAAACTTAGGGATCAAAGGGAAATTTTTAAGCCCCAGGATGAGTAGAATAAGTACCAAGAGGAAACACACCCAAGCTTAAGAATTTGGAGTGATTCTTTGCATCTAAGATGAGAATTATCCACTTGGATGCAGTTGTCTTCAATATCAAACTACTCCGATATCAATCTGATGAGGAGCTTCCATGGATTCCACAATCCAAGTTCTTCCAATGTCACAAATTTGAATAAGAAAAGAAAATGAAAGCTTTATTATTGCTCAAATGTAGAAATTAAAAGTGAAAAGAAGCACAAATTTCCAAGGACACACAAGAGATTCAATCAAATTCTTACACACACTCAAACAAAGCAATCACACACACACAAGGAGATGATCAAGGCACATTGCCAAGGCTCTATCTCTCTTTCAACTCTTTTCTCAACTTCCTAGACTCTCTCTTGACCAAAATGAAGGCCTAAAATGTCTATTTATATCCTTCCCCCTCCCCCTATCTCTTCATCTTCCCTCTTTAAATTCAAATTTTAAATCTTTAAGAACTCGTAGGAAATTATCTCGTGTACATCTAGGACGTTGCAGCGGAGAATGGGATGTCTCATCTGAAAGTACCTATTAACTACTAGGACTTTATAAAATCATGTGGGACATCTAAAATATAGTTAGGACATCTCACCTAGAGTTGGGACATCTCACCTACAATTGGGATGTCCCACTTGCAAGGGTAAAATACAAAGATGCTTGTTTCGAGGCTTGGAACATTTGGACACCTCCAAACAAGTTCCCATAGCCCCTAAAGCCTCCTAAACTCATGAAATAGTTCCAAAACACTTCCAAATATGTCAAAATATCCTAATATCATCATCAATAAAACAACACAACAATACACAAACATCTATGTACAAACATATTGAGGACTAGGCATGGTCTAGGTAATGTCCTTATCAATTTCCTCCACTAGTCTCTTTTTTACCATCATCTTGAAAATATGAATTATGGCTTTCATGTGAATAACTTTATTTTCAAAGTTGCATTTTTACATAACTTCTTGGACCATAACTAGTGTTAGGTAGTTACATTAAAGTTTATCTCATCCCTCAACCTAGATTTTGATGAGTTGTATCAAGGATGGTAGCTCTATGAGAGTCTACTTCATTTTCAAAAAAAAACTTAAAACTAATTCCTTCTTTCATTCATGCACCACCTTAGTGACTTTAGTTATCTTTGCATCTTTAAAAACCTTAATAAACATAGGGAGGAGATAACCATAAGATAAGTGTGGTGAAGAAGAACAATAATAACCAAGAACATATCCCTTTATTTCATACTTTAATAGTGATATCTAATCTACATGACTTCTTTCTTTCATCATGACATAAAGCAGATTCATTAAAGACCATGGTATTGCATTTTTCCTATCTTTCATCATGGCATAAAGCAAATTCATCTGATTTAATTATATTTACAAGCCCAAAATATAATATATTTATCTAACTAATCAAAATTTTAGTGGTGTTAGAACAACATGTCTTTTTCCTTTCTTCATGATTCATAAAACAATCTAACACTGGTTGACTAGGAATGGTTACTTCCTTTAAAGCATAGTATTTTTTCACTATCTAGAAGAAAAATTGTAAAAACCTTTTCTAAATTTTAGAAGACCATCAAGTTTTCCTAGACTAAAATCTAAACCAACTATTATTAGACATTCTTAGATAATTTTCCACTAGGTTCTATTCTTTCAACACCACAAATTCAATGAATGGTGTTAGACTAGAATGTTCTAGCTCTACACCATAGCCTTCACTTACTAATTCTGTTGCCAAAGTAAGATTAAAATGAGAATATAGTATACTAACTCTAAGAGCTAGATATCTAATGTATTCTTCCTCTAATAATAGTAAATCAAAGCTCTATGTTTTATTTACAACAACTTCATAATATGTTACCATTGCAAAATAAAGCCTTATTTTCTTGGTGGAGTATTTTTCCATGGAGGAGGAACCTTCAGCATGAATAATTCTACTATAGATATTTGACAATAGTGTTGGTGGTGGTAACCATGATGATGTATTTTTTAAAAAAAAAATTCTTTTTACAATCTACATTTTGACATCATGCTTTCTCTTTGACGATCTTTGCAATTGTCCTCACCTTTATTACCATGACCCATTTATTCAATCAATTACTATGAAATATAAAACAAATTAGGGCTCTTATAAAATTATTTTGAACATCCACAAATTGGCATACGTAGGTTATTTCAACTTTTGTACATCAATCTATATCAATTATAAGCTAAGTTCAAAAATATAGAATGATATAATTTAGTTTAAACAAACATTATAAATCACAAAATGAGTTATACTTGTTATTTCATGAAAAAACCAGAGAATTCTAACCACAAAACATAATGAAAGTACTTACCAGTTAGAAATTATATGCAAAGAAAATAATTAATCACAACAACCTTTGAAAAGATACAATTCTTATGATGCCAAGATATCTCTACAATTTTCATGATTTTAGTAAATGTGCAAATTAAATTCTATGGTTTATTTTTATACTTACATTTTCATTTAATGCTCCTAACTACCAAAACATCTTAAGTACCTCATCATGTTGGTAGATTTTGGTATCAAAATCTAGCTCTAATACCACATTGAGTTTTGTGATATTCATATCACTAGGTCCAAGAAACCAAAATCAACTTAATGACTCTTACAAATGATGAATATATTGAAGTTTTAACACACTATGGATATCGTAGCCATCACAGTGTTAGGTATTCAAGCCATATTCATACACATAATATGTGTAAACTAAGATGGAAATTAATATACAATTGGTCCTGAGTTTCTATGTTATCATTGTACACACATCTAATGTAGATCAAATCAGATTCAACACATTTATAGGTAAGACAGAGATAAGTCATGTTAATAAAACAAATAAAAAATACAAATAGTTAAGGCTAAATAAGTTATATAAATAATAAAATTATGTATGATAAACTTTAATTCATAGGTACCTCAATCATATGCTAACAACATTATATTAAAGTATGAAATGAAGAAATGGTGTATACATATATTCATATTGTTACACAATATAGATCTCAATCATCATGTTAAGCTTGCTAGAATACATCAAATCCTTAATATGAAGGATCTAAAAATGTAATGTAACTTTATGAGTCTAACTTAGCTTTAAAGGGGCTTGATGTCATTTTAAGTGTAAAGATCACTTAATTATAAGTATCCTTTTAAGGGTGCGAGATATTATAAGGACATCATCCACCCCAATGTATTCATCCTCAATTTTATATATATATTTTTTGTTCATCATCTTGTGCATGTTCATCTTGTGTCTTTGATGTTTCAAGATAGTATGGAGGTCAAGAAAACTATGAGAAAAAGTTTAATGTGTATTTTGTAGAGTTTTGGAAGTTTTAGTTTAAATGTCTTATTTCCTAAGACATCTTGGTAAATTATGGCATGTGCAAACTAGACATCTCTAAATAAGATAAGTTTATGCAAGGCCATTCTAACTAGCAATCTCACACATGTGAGACACCTTAATCCCTATTTCCAGATGTCTTAAAAATACCAAAAATACCACTAGCAAAAGGAAAAAATTAACAAAAGTAATCTAGTAGTTTCTAATTTAACTTTTTATACCGAAGGAAGCTAAAAGGTCATATTTGACCTATAAATTAAGATCAAAAGTTAGTGTTTAAGGAGGAATTAGAGAGAGAAAATTAAAAGATAGAATTGAAAAGTCATTTTATAATTCGTAGATCATCTTAAGCATTTCTTTGATTAGCCATTTTGACCATTGTGTGAGTGAGTGTAACAAAGTAATTTTTGTATAAGTTTGAGCCTTTTGTAAGAGGTAGTGATGGGAGGATCTTGAGTACTTGTTTGTTCTTGAGACATTGAATCTATTTCATTTTGTAATTATTTTTATTTTTTTTAAGTAGGAAAAAATACCTTTTTACTTTTATTATTTTATTATGAGTTCTTAATTAAGGATTTGGACATCAATTAGAGTTTGATGAGGTGAGATCCATATCGCATAGACATTGATGTAGCTAGAATGGAACTAGGATTTTGATGGAACGAGTGTATGTTATTAACATTTTTATTTTGGAATACATTGTAGAGTGAATTGTTGATGGAATTATTGAAATTAATAGGGATGATGAAAAGGACTGGGGAAGATGATGTATGCTTGGGATAAGGACTCTAGAAGCATGAATAATTGGATAATCTGCCACCAAAATTACAAGATTCATTCTCTTCAACTAATCATCTTCCATATTGTCAACAATAAGGTGATCTAAGTAGTCATTTAGAGTGTTATTACTTTCCCTTATCATACTAATGTTTTGTTCTTGTTCTTATTCAAGATGATCAAGGTTACTTTTGCTACTTGCATGTAAGTTGTTTCTTTCATTCAAAATAGTGCATTAATTTTCTTATTTTACTTTTATTAAGTTCCATAGGATGTTTTGAATCCAAGAAACAAGAAGGTAAGTCATCAGTATTCTCATACACCAACATCTATTTGTACATTTTTGGAGGTAAATTGAGCCAAGTTCATATTTAGCACAAGAAATTCTATAATCATGGTTATCCTTTCTTTCAAAGAATGCATGTTTGATATATTCAGCTAATAATTTAACCACCTTTGAGTTGTATTATCATTTACATGGTAAGGCCATTGGTTCATAATAATTGTAATTTAGAATTGCTCAAAATATTATCACAAGTGTAAAACTATTATCAACATTTCTAGTACATGAAAAACAACCTCCTAGCTCAACAAGATAGATTAGAATTTAGATTTTATTGATAAAATAATGTTCTAAGATAAATTAATGTTCTAAGATTTCATGTCTAAAAATGATGTGAGATTAAAAATGAAATGTCACCATTTTATTTCTCCTTAATATGAAAAGTGACATTTACAATACTAATAATGAAAAAGATAAGAATGATTAATAGGAGTAGAGGTGATGCTCATCTAGATGACTTAATAGCTATGAGATTCTAATGTAACCTAATGCTAATCAATTCATCCTTCTCGTGTCAAAGATGTTGAGGTGAAAATTGTTGTTTTCACATAACTCACATAGAATAACATGTTTTAAAAATTGAAAGGAAATGAAGCACTAAACAGTAATGAAACACTATATGTGACCATAAATGATTCAAGAGACAATCCTTAAATCAAATGGAAACTTAAGATTACCCAATGCGAGAATGAAAAAAAAAACAAGATGAAACTAATAGCAAAATATGTAATTAAAATCGTAATAAAAGTTGCAAATTCAAAAAAATAACAAAAAATAATGATAAAATGATGATGATGATTTCTAGGATGACATAATATGAAGAATGACACTAAATGTTTATTTATTTTTATATGTTTTTAGTAAAATGGTAAGTCATATAAAAAAAATCAATTATAAGATAAGAAATATTTGTGAGCTTAATCGTAAGAGAATGAATGAGGAAGATAAATTTAAAGTGAAACTATGGTGGATAATAAATATGTTGTTACAATAGTATGCCACATTCATGGAATACTTGTAAAATCAAAACAATAGACTTAATTCTTTGAGTGCTATCATTAAAAGGTTATAGGGGAATTCTAAACATACTTAGGCATTGCATATGAGCTGAGATTTGTCACACCTTGTTTGCATAACAAGAAAAACCTAAGAGGAAATTAATTTCAAAGGAGTTTTCTATAGAAATATTAAAGAGATTTCATTCATTCTGACCAATTTTTATTTACAAAACAAGAGATTTTAGAGCTAAGGAAGAACTAGTCTATTGATTATTTAAGATCATGAAGTTTCAACTAATTCAAGCAACT
This sequence comes from Gnetum montanum, assembly GCA_015680685.1. Classification (NCBI taxonomy): domain Eukaryota; kingdom Viridiplantae; phylum Streptophyta; class Gnetopsida; order Gnetales; family Gnetaceae; genus Gnetum; species Gnetum montanum. Next base: position 31,785 of record MNCI01000721.1, on the reverse strand, counting down.
AGAGTTCTTCAAATAAAAGAGGAAGTTCATTTTCAAATAATCAATCAAGTGTAATGATGATTGGAAATACTATTATTAAGCATCTTAGAAACCATCATCAAATCAACAAATTCTACCAAGAAAAATGAGTTTGACAAATAACGAGCATAAATAGCATCCAAACCTTAATCTTTCCAAACAAAATTTAAATGGCTCAAAAAACTTGAGGAATGAGGTAACTAACCTAGAATTTACATGAAAACATGCCTTACAAAAAATTCTTGAGTAATAGATTCATATAAATCATTAGGCAATTCATAGAATGACAAAGAAGTGGTGATTCTTCTTGAAAGATCATCTACTGACTCTAATGACATTGCACATAACATCAATAGACTAATATAAGGTCAACAAAACTTCAAACACTTAGCTTGCAAAATCTGAGGTTTACAAATTCCTAGTTTGAGAAGTTACAACAATGACCAATTTCTCTAGTTGCTAACTATGATATTAAAAAAGCATTAGATATCATAATGAGTTGCAAATTGATAGAGGTTTTATACATAATGAAAATTAGATCATATATATAAACTAGAAAATTATTTGAATTTTAAAATTTGAAAAAATATATTTTAAATAATTATGAATGTGTAGTGTATTATCTAGGCCTTAATTAGGAATCTTAAAAGAAAACTAAAAAACCTTCAAAAATATTTTCTATTGAATGAATTGAAAGTTAAAATTTAAGTATCATATGTAATATTTTTAATAGAGGCTAATATGTTAGTATCAAAACTAAGATAATTTATTAATTCATAACATTCTATTTGAACAATAAATATAGTCATAAAATCTTAATAGAGATCATCTTAAAATCTTATTAACAAGGATGTTGATATGGAGGAAAGCTATGATCATAAAAATGGGATATTAAAAATCCAAATGCAATAATAAGTTCAAATCATACATGGAAAATATTGTTAAATGGAAGGTTTTGGAAAGATGGCAAAATGAAACACAAAAGCAAACAAAGTTTTAATTTTAACTAAAAGAGCATTAATGTAATGAGTAAGGAAGTTAAATATCTATATGCAACTATTTTGTAACCATGTGAACATAAATTAGGAGAATTAAAATGGAATCACATCACATTTGAGTTAAAATTAGATTATAGAAGAACATCCATCATGAGATATGTGGATTGTGCTTATTATAAGTGGTAAAAGTTCAGAAATATTTTTTATTGGAATATTGCATTATATATTTATTCACATGAAAGTGACATGTTCTAGGTCATTATTTAGAGAAAATGGTTTCACTATATAAGTTCTAGACACATTTATGGTACTTAGGATTTATTATTATTAATATCTAAAATGGTAGCCTAGTTTGTTGATATAGAAATCTTATAATATGAAAAAAAAGGCAATTTGACATTGAAGATATAAAAACTCATTAGTGGCAATGATAAGAATGATCAAATGGTAATAAAGAAACTAGAAAAGAAAAAAGCTTTTATGGCTATATTTTCTACATGAAGTATTGATTAATCTAAATAGATAACTTGTAAGAAATATTTTTCTCATGTGATGACAATACTGTTAACTAAAAGCTTAAAATTTATGCTTACAGGTGGACTAATGCTAATGGTAAACATCCCTAAAATTGAAAAGTTTTTTCTTTCTATATTGTTTTTTATGTTTTCTACTCAATGTTAAGCATGTGATGTTCTTTGATTTTTTTTCTTAATATTAATATTATTTTTGGGATCTACCCCTCCTTACCTAGAAAGTTTAACATATAGTTTAAGTTAAGTTTTAGTTTCAATTAGTTTATTTTAACCTAAGATTAATTACCTTGAGTTTCAATTGTAGATGTTATTATATACATTTAATTTTAGTTAATTACTTTAAATTTCAACTGTGATCCTAGTTAAATATAGTCAACTATACATTATATTAAATACATTTAGTTTTGATTTTAGGTATAGATTCATTTTAAGTTAGTTTTTCTTAAGGATCTTTTATTGTAGTTACTTTTGTTTGAAGGTTGACACCTTAATAGCTACCTTGTAATCATTACGAAGTATTGTCAAGAACCATCAATTTATCAATACCATATTCATTCATGTATTTAGACCATATGTTAAATATTTGTAGGCTATCTTATTATTATTGTCATTATTGATAGTTGTATTTTTGTTCTTATTTATAGAACTAATAAAATTACTTCAATCTTTACATGCATTACAACTTATTTGACATTGATGTTAATAGGATACGAGGATAATGTTCAAGATTTTAAGTGGCTAACAAATTATGCAAATTTAGTATGATTTATCATCAATGTTGTTGAAGCTAGACTTCTATGGTAGTAAGTATTATTGAATGTGCTATTTCAATACTAATTTCAACAAAGTATATAACAATTTAGCAACCATGCTTAACTTCAATTCAAATTTACCATAAGTAATCTTAATTTTACTTAAACTATAATTCAAGTTTTCTTTTTATTTCTACCATTAATTTTAGTCAAAGTTAAAAAAAATACAAATTTATGAAAATTTGCTAAAGCAAAGAAAGACTTTCCACTTACATGTTTTCTTTATAAATTTGGGTAATTTGTTTTTTAAATTTGAATGAAATTTATTATACTAAATAACAAATTTGAATTTTATTCAAAGAAAATTAAAATAAGTTAAGAGTGAAATCAAATTAAACTTAAACAAATTAGGGGTTGGGGCAGTGGAACCTTGAAATAATTGTACTATATGTGTGCCCCAAGATATATAGTCTTATTAGAACTTTATAACTTAGCTAGAATCAAACCAATGACTTGATTTTTTAAATCAAGAGTCTTACAACTTGGAGTAGATGTTTACATCTTGATAAACCCCAATAAGACCCAATCCACAACTTCCAAGCAAATCTAGCTTAGAACATAAGAATAATATAATAAAATGGAGAAAATCTCCCTTATATTAAGCAATTCTCAAAATACATCAAAGATGATGCACCAAGCTCAACTCACAACTCTCCTAAGGATCTTAAAGGCCACACTTGTCCTCTCTTAATCCTCAATTGCTCACCATGGAGCCCTAACTTAAGACAAGAAACTTATAAGAGATTTTCCTAACCTCTCTCAAGTGTTCTCCCTTACCTCTCACTCAACTTCCTTGCACAAGCTCTCCTCCCGTGCACAAGCTCTCTTCTCTCAAGAGCTCTTTCTATTGCCCTCTACTAGGATGTTTGGCCTTCAACATTTGCACTTTGGCATTAACAATGGTAAATTACATCAATATTTATAAACAACCAGAAGGTAAAAATTCTAGAAACTTTTCCTTAACACAACTTGAAGTTCTTTAGATGTTCCCCAAGTCTTCTCACCTTCTCCTCAACTATTTCCATCTTGCTTTGGCTATTTCTTGAATTGGAATAGGCATTTTTTGAAGTTTCCCCATGCATCTTGGTTGTCTCTGCCTTTGTTGAAACATCTACCATGAAAGCCCAACTTTCGGGAGAGATGTCTACTATTTTTGGTAGATGTCTACTCTAGACTTGGGATGTCTACACTTCAAGGGAGACATCTCTAGGAAGACATCTATAGAAAGACGTCTATCCTGCAAGTGCCAAAAATAAAACTGCTTGTTTTGATGCTAGGAGCCTCCAGATGCCTCCAAACAAGTTCCTATAGATCCTATAACCTTATAAACTCATCAAAATGAGCCAAAAACACTCCAAAACATGCCAAAACATCCAAGAATCATCCTCAACAAAATCAACACAAAAAGACACATAGTATGTAGGGTAGAACAAGGGGATTGGAAGAGGTGTTCCTACACTAGTTCTCCCTCGCTTAAAAATGTCATGCTTCATAACTATTCACAATTTGTGAAGCACCATGCCCCCATGACTCAAGGCCATCACAATAATCATGACTCAATGCATTAAAAACATGAGAATAAATATCATTGGAGGTTTTGGTTTTGAGCTTTCCTTGCTCAATGGGGCTTGTCCTCATGCCCCACCATGCTTCCTTCATCTAATCATCTCCTTGGAATGCTTCCCTTGCATCCCCATGATGACACAAACCTGCAACAAATAAAGATTAAGAAAAAGAAAAAGCATTAAGCTTTCTTAATTCAACATCCTTTATTCTTTTCTTTTTCCTATTCTTCACCTTCTTCTTCTTGGTATTCCAAAGACCACCACTTAGGTTCCTTTCATCACCACCATGTAGATTGCCTTCATGCTGCACTTCCATTTTACAGCCAAGACAATTAAATCTATCAACACACTTGATAAATTTATCATTAATATAATCAATAGCAAGCATCTCTAAATTTTGGAAAATCATATCATTATCAATGTCTTCACTCACATTAATAATGACTATTCCAATAGCCATCATCATCAAACAAATTGCCATTATTAGTCATCCTCTTACTAATAATGGCACCAAAAGTCACAACATAACTCTTAATCCCATCATAATCACTACAATGATCATGATGCTCATCATTACCATTGAACAAACCAATACCAAGCTAAAGTAAAAGCCTAACATCCATCACACTAGCTTCAACATGAGAGACATTACTACCATCAACAAGGTCAAGCTCATTATTGCTTACCTTTAAATGGCTTCTTCCATCCCTCTTTGGTTCAACTTGATCTTCAATATGTGGTTGTCCAATCTCATCAAAGCTTGAAGGTTTAAGATCTCAAATAGAATTTCCCAATTCCAATGGCTTCCCCTCTTCAAAGGAATCATCAACAAGTTCTTCATCCCACTTTGGAGGTACCAACTCAAAAGGTGATGAGTGGAGAGGTACCCCTACACTCAACCATACGAATATGACCATCTCACGCACGATCCGGTCAAACTCCAAGGACTAAGTGCTTGCATGCCTTAATGGAACACCTAAGGTTAATCAATCGTTATCTTCCCAAACTTACTTGTATTGTCATGGTTGTATGGTTAAGTAAGTTTGAGGTATGTGATTTTTATAACTTTTATCTTTTTAATGTCTGATGCTAATAGGGAAAGGTGAAGAGAACTAAATGACTAACTTTCACTAACTATTCACTAACTAAGTTCTAACTATTCCTAACACCAGTATCCATTCCCACTTGCCGCACACATCCTAAACCAGTGTAGCGCTATTGGGATTACCAAACGCTAATCGTTACTGGGTTACCAAGTGCTACACACATGCTCAAAGCCGTCGTACTGAGTGTACTTAACTAGGAGAGTCACATGGTCTGTATGCTGCAAGGTTTATCATAAAGTTCATCTTTATTGCCGTACACAAATGTGTGCTCAGGTATAATTTGCTCGAATAAAGATCCCTTCACTTTAAGACTCCTACTGCAGGCACATGGAAATTATTCTAACTCTAGAATGGTAAAACTGCAAGAGTTTAGCTAAGGGTCTAAGTCTAAGTGCCTAAAACAAGGAAAGCCACCTCTTATTTATAGATAATAAGATGGGACACGATATCATGGTTCATCATACCCCCATGACTGAATGAAAACTCGTCCTCGAGTTCTTTACAAAATATTGGGAAGGTATGGGATTATTGACTTAGATGACACTAATGGTAAATGGGATGACATGTGAACAGATCAATCATTACAATACATGACAATATTAGTGTTCATGACCACAAGAGTGAACACTATACACATTTGACATCAGGCCTTATTTGGCAGTTGAGAGAGAAGAGAGAGAGAGAAGAAAAAGAAGATGTGTTGCTGCCGATGACAAAATTGTGCCTTCTGTTGTCCATCCATAGCCACGTCATAGATCTTGTTCCCTGCATGACTATTCTAGCAGCAGTCCATCCTAAGTATTTCCTCCAGCTCTAGTCCATTGTTGTATGATTTCCATCTACACACACAACACAGTCTCATATTAGCAAGGATAGTTAAATCACAATGCAATTGATACCTTGCCTCATGGTACGGTCCATTGGTTGAGTTGTGATATGGCTAATACAAAGTGTAGAGATATAACACTAGTGAGTATCCAAGGTGTAGGGGTCAGGAGAAAATTGAAAAAATTGGACCAAGGCCCCCATGACTAAGAGCGATCCTCTGGTAGTGATAGAATGGAAAAATATAAGGAATAAGAAAGATGGACAAAAAGAAACAACAGCAATGCCAATAAAATGGATGTCATAGGTGGAAATGAAAAAAATAAATGTTGATTGCAGTAATTGATGAAGTGTCATTAAGTCAATGCATCGACTAGGCCGCGTATATGCAGTTGCATCGATGCGACCCCGTCAACATAGCCTTCCATGCATCGACATGGCCCCATTTACACAGAGCCTATTTCAGCCTATAAATAAGAGGGCCTCCCACCTTATTTAGGTACCTTTCAATTAGTTGTAGCGAAGCTCTTGTAGTTTGTTCCTGCATGAGATAGAATATTTTCCAAGTGCCCATAGTAGGTGTAAGAAAAGTGATTGGCTCTTTATTCGAGCGTTGATGTATCTGAGCCCATTGGTGTGATGGCAATAAAGACGAACTATTCAAGCATTCCTTGCAGCATTTGGACTTAGTTGTTTTATGCATTCAGGATTTTAATATGTTTATGCTTTGTTAATTACCTGTTAATTACTTGAGTTTCTATTATTGTTACCGTAATCGCTATCGCTCATTCGTAGTTCGTAAAGGCCATAAGTATGACCATCTCGAACGTAAATCAAACACTTGGTAAGCCCAGTGACGCTTAACGTCTGGTAACCCAGAAGTGTTAGGAGATGCTCAAAACGTGCTCGGAGGATGGGATCGAATACTTATGCTAGGAATAGTTAGAATACAAGCTAGGATAATTATAGATTAGATTATAGTTTAGTCCTTACTTTTCATACCTTAATTAGTCACCAAAAGATAAGTAAAAAGCTATAAAAATCATTAGCCTTAATCTCACTTAACCATCATAAATAGAACTTCACAAGTAAGATTAGAAGAACAATGACTGTTCTAACCCAAGGTTTCACTGATTAGAGTCTGGTGTATGTTAAGTGCTTATAGTCTACGGAATTCGACCAAGTCACGTGTGAATGCCCGTGATTCGTATGGTTGGGCGTAGGGGTACCTAGCTGCTCATCATTGGTGCCATTGCCAAGGACTGTTAGCCTTACATGCATCATCTAACCTTAGTGGAATTATCATTCAAGTCATTGAAACGGACCCAGGTAGAAACATTTATGCACGCTAGGCAGATTAAAAAGTAAATAGTAAGGTACATCGATTAAATGGACCATCTAACATCCAATATGTCTTCTCACAGGAGGGAGATATCCATCCCACCAGTGCCACAAGAATGTCAGGTGGTGTACAAGCATCCTGATGATTACGTCCCTGACTTCACTTTCATCCTACATCAGGATGAGCATCTACGATGGTGGGACATGGAGGGCAACATCGTGCTACCACCTGACCGATTGGCTCTTGTGATGCTATTTCACAATCTTGGCAGACTATGCATCCAAGACCGTGGAGTGGAGTATGTCATGGAGGACCATGACTATTAGGACTATCATCCCATGGAGGCTCAACGTGCACGAGATCAGCAGCAGGTGGAAAGATATGAACACCTAAAGGGGAAACAATTCAGTAACCGCTTATTCTCTCAAGGGCTACAAGATGATGGGGATCCCATCTTTCATGACACCCATTCAACTGAACTTCCCCTAGGGTAGCAGGTCCTTTAGTCCATCATTCAGAACAAGCCTTTAAGTGACCAAGATCCTCAAGGGGATGGCAGGTCACATAGCAAAGATGGACAGGATGATCGAGGTCGTCATCAGGGTAGAAGGGGAGATTGACACTAGAACGATGGCGATACCTCTCCTTCTTCCCCATCCTCTTGCTCTCCTTCTCCTTCATCTAGCTCAAGCTCGGATCGTAACCAGGGTAGGAGGGAGTGAAAGGACGGTGGCAAAAAATTTTAGAAGGGACAACATGAGGAAACGCACGACCAATCGCGTGATGCTCACTGGCATGAAAGGAGGGGTAGCCGGAATCGTCATAAACATCATGGTCCTCAATAGGACTATGATTCGAATGAGCCATTGTTGGCTACTCAGAGCATGCTCCAAATCATTGAGGCAATTCAAATCCCTAGTAGGCACATGAAGGATAGCCGGATCAAGCACATTGATATGAACAACATCCCCAGATTTGAAGGGGAATACAACTATGATCTGCAAACTCACTTGCAGGCGTTTCATGACACCTACATCCTACAAAACATTGACAATGATTGGCAGAGGCTGAAGTTGTTCCCTCGTACACTCATCAAGGAAGCAGAGAACTGGTACTGGTCCTTGGAGCCAGAATCAATCAGAAGATGGAGTACGATGCTTGAAATTTTCAATGACAAGTATCAAATGTACTCCAGAGTGGTGAACCTGAGACATTAGATCCAAGGGTGGAAACAGGGGAATCATGAACCCTTGGATGCCACCATGAGCAGGTACTATTCATTATTGCATCGGTGCCCTAGTCATGGTTATTCTCAATAGGCACAGCTTCACCACATCATTGATAGGCTCTATTTTAAAATGCGAAAGACCCTTGGCATGTATGCCTAGGAATGATTGTCAGAGCTAAGGGCCCATCAATTGCAGTGCCTCATTAAGTAAGTGGCCAAGGAGGAAGGAGAACTTAGAAAGAAGGAGAGTGCAAAAGAATTCAATTGGGACCCTTCCCTTAGAAAAAGGGAGGTCCGATTCTGTGACGAGGAGGAAGAATCACCACTAGAAGCAACAGTGAACTAAGACTTTGCCATTACAAAAGTTTGCATCTGAAATATTGGCAAAGGTGGATAAGATGTGGGATTATTTGGACAAAAGAGTCCAAAGAGTGCTAAAAATCACAGAGGAGTCTAGAGAACAAGGTAATGACCACGATCGATGCAGGAAGAAGGAAGCTAAACATGCCCAACATAAGGGCAAGGGCAAGATTTCTGTAGCAGAGCAGGTTGCAGACTCTGACACCGAGCAGGATGATGAATGTGGCATATGCCAATATGAACATCCTAAGGGATATTTCCCTATGGTGTCACATCTTCAAGAGTTTGGGGTGTATGTATTGAACCCTTACTTGGCACAGAGGCAAACACCCTGAAGGTTACCTTATCCACAAGGCAATCCCAAGCGGTTCCACCAGCAGCAGTAAGGATACTATCCAAGTGGAGCACCACTGCAACTGTATGAATACTTCCAACAGTGGCAACACCCACAAGCATGGGGGATGCCACCTCCAAGGCAGTAGTACCCTTACAAATAGCTAGATCCTTATGGGTACTATGTTCAACAACCGATCTCCCCATGAGACTCTTCTAGTCATGCAGCCTTTCAAATTTATTACCATCCCTCGGAATATTTTTGACCTCAATCTCCATCACCCAAGGGGAGAACCCACATCTCTTCTATCCTCCATCACCTTATCCTACCACTCCTCCACAACATCCCACTCAACTACCACATGCCCCTCCGATGTAGGGATAGATACCGCCATAACCGTAGCAACAAAACGCTATGAGGGTTGTTAACTTACAACCGACACCTCAGTCGAGTGGACCGGAACCCAAACCACGAAAATGTCCTTTCTTCTGGCCCAATAATCTAAACATACCCTCACATACACCTATGGCTACTGCCTCTGAACCTTCAAACGCCTTCACTATTCCACCACTAGAGCAACCTTCAAGCCAATTGCACTTCAATGTCCAGATGGTCATGCTCACACATGCTGTGACCAACTGGATCAAGGCAGGTCACCTTCCCTAGAAATTGACTGATCTGGGAAGCCCCCTCATCTATCTTCAGGTGGCAGGGAACAAGCCATGCAAAGCTCTTATGGACTTGGGGTCACGGATCAATTTGATCTCTCAAGATATGAACAAGAACTGGAACTTGCCCCCACTAAAGAAGAGTAACATTCAGCTCAAGTTAGCAGACCAGTCCATCACCATTCCCTTGGGATTGATGGAGAACATTGTGATCACTATTTTTGGGTGGTCCTATCCTGCTGATTTCCTAGTCACCCGTGTGGAGAATTGCAAGCGGAACTTTCCAATCACCATGGGAAGGGCTTGGCTAAGAACGGTGGATGCACGACTAGGACTCTAAGATCTGTCCCCAAAAATTTCAAAGGAAAATCCTTTCAGGAAGATCAAGAAGAAGCATGTTCTATGCATCACGTACAGTGACTCAGGGTGCAACTATGTGCAGCAATTATGGTCTGCTAAGCAGATATCCATTCAAGCATGCAGTTGATGTATCGAGGAATCACCTGTTCAATAGTGCTTGTACGCAGTAGCCACTAACCAAGAGGGCACCTAGTGGTTGGCAGCTAATCCTACTAGCAGCGCATTGTGCATGGAACCGTCTGAGGGGCTTGTGCAAGCCTATGTTGAAAGCATGGACAAAATGGAAGAGGTTCATCAATAGGTCTCCACTGTTGATGACCAAGATGATTGGGGGAAGCTACAAATCCCTGAGAGCTTCAAACAAGAGCCCCTAGAGCTAAAGTCTTTATCGGCTCACTTGGAATATGCATTTTTGCAAAATGGAAAGCTGGTAATTATCAATGCCACCCTTGCTCCTGAACAGAAGAGGAGATTGCTGAAGGTGGTAAACAAATGGGTTGCTATGTTTGCATGGTTATATCCTAAGTTGACTGGAGTCAATCCTAGGATCTACCAGCATCGGATCTATATTGACCCTTCCATGAAGCCACGACGACAGCCACAACAACAATTGAATCCCAAACTGAAGCAGGTCGTAAAAGATGAAATCCAAAAATTGCTAAAGGCAGGGTTCATCTATTCTATTGCTAATAGTGAATGGGTTAGCCCACTCGTTATTGTGCCCAAGAAAGGTGGCAAGTGGAGGGTCTATATTGATTTCCGATTGCTCAATATGGCGACCTTCAAGGACCACTTTCCACTCCCATTTGTGGACTAGGTGTTGGACACCATCGCATGGCACCTCTACTATAGCTTTTTGGATGGTTATAGTGGTTATAACCAAATCCAAATAGCACTAGAAGACTAGGCCAAAACAACTTTCACGAGTCCATGGAGGACTTTCACATACAAGAAGATACCCTTTGGCCTGTGTAATGTGTCTACTACGTTCCAATGCCTTGTCCTAAGCATCTTCCAGTAAAAAATCGACAATAGGGTAGAAGTCTTCATGGATGACTTCTCTACCTATGGGGCCACGTTTGAGCAAGCCTTGGACCATCTTGAGTAGGTTCTAAAACAGTGTGTAGACACCAATTTGCGGCTCAATTGGCAGAAAAGCCATTTGATAGTCCAAGAAGGCATTGTGTTGGGGCATCGCATATCACAAACAAGGATTAGTGTTGATCCTGAAAAGATCAGGGTCATCCAAGGAATCACTTGCCAACTAAGTACCATCAAGGATGTGCGGTCATTCCTTGGACACACTGGTTACCATCGGTGATTCATTGAAAAATTCTTGAAGATTGCCAAGCCATTGGTAGAACTTACAAAGAAGGATGCTCCGTTGATCTAGACCAAGGAGTGCGAGTCTACATTCCAAATGTTGAAACAAAAACTCATAGAAACTCTAGTTCTACGGGCACCTGATTGGTCTAGAGCCTTTCACATTATGACGGATGCATCCAACTACGCCTTGGGAGCCATGCTTACACAATGTGACGATCAAAAACATCCCTATTATATCCATTGTGCAAGCCGTAGCATTGTGTGTGCTCAGCTAAACTACACCACCACCGAAAAGGAGTTGATGGTGATGGTGTTTGCCTTGGACAAATTCCAGCACTATGTGCTTAGATACAAGGTGTTTATGCATACTAACCATAGTGCTATCTGGTTCCTGATGAACAAACCAATGGTGAGCCCCCGCATCATCTGGTGGCTGGTGATTCTTTAGGAGTTTGATCTCACCATGGTAGACAAGAAGGAGACCGAGAATGTGGTTGCTAACCACTTCTCTCAATTACGATGGGATGACGCAGAAGAGGAGGAGCCCTTACCCAACCAATTTCTAGATGAACTCCTCTTCATAGGCACGATTGATCCGCAAGTGCCCAAGGAATCCCTTTGGTTCAGCCACATCCTCACCTACCTCACCACTCAAGAGTTGCCAAAGGAGTGGAACCATCAGCAGAAACAACAGTTTCTCCATAAGGCCAAGCGTTTCATGGAGATCAATGGCCACCTTTACAAGGTGTGTACAGATGGCTTGGTTCGATGGTGTGTTCCTAATGGTGATACATTGCACGTCCTCTAGGATGCTCATGAGGGCCCTTGTGGGGGCCACTATGTTAGACGCCACGCTACCATTAAGATCCTGCTTGTAGGGTATTACTGGCCCACCATCTTCAAGGATGCACAATGGTTCGCCCACTCCTGCGAATGATGCCAGAGGGATGGTGGGATGATGACACAGTTGGAGGGACCTCAACAGTGAATCCAGCCACTAAAGCCCTTCGACATTTGGGGTATCAACTTCATGGGACCCATCACACCCCTATCAAATAGAAAGGAATACATCATCGTAGCTATGGACTACTGTACAAAGTGGGCAGAAGTGGCAGTCGTCGTGAACTGTTCTTCCAACATTGCCTCACAATTTATCCAGCAACAAATTGTTAATAGGTTTGAAGTGCCATGTGCACTCATTTCTAATAATGGGACTCATTTTATGGGTGTCACTTTTCGGAAACTCATGCAATGCTTAGGGGTAACACATAAATTTACAACACCCTATCACCCCCAAGCCAACAGGCAAGCCGAAGTCACCAATAGGGAGATCACCAAGATCCTGACCTGAACCATCAGCAAATATAGGAGGGATTGGAGCACCAAACTCAACGATGCCCTATGGGCCTATCGCTCCACTTGGAAACTTCCTGTAGGATACTCTCCCTATGAGTTAGTGTACAGAAAGTTACCAACACTTCCAATTTAGGCCGAACTCCATACACTATCCACCGCTAGTAACCTAGGCCTTGACCTACCACTAGCACAACGTGAACGGCTGATCAATTTAAGTGTGCTAGATTAAAACTAATTAGTGGCCCTATCTTCAAATGAAATCCACAAGGCCTATAACAAGAAACAACATGATCTTAGGATTTGGAAGGTCACATTTGGATGTGGAGACAAGGTGTTGTATTGGAACCCCTCACACGTATCCCAACCGACCAAGTTTCAAACACTATGGGAGGGACCTTACATTGTCTCCAAAACCTTTCCATCTAGGGTCTTGCTTATCCACAAACCTAAGGACCCCACTAGAACATAGTTAGTCAACTACCAATAACTGAAACCTTTCTGTGAACTCCACTCAACCAGTGCCACTGCCTCGTCATCACCTGGGCAACCTCACTCCATTTTTCGTGTCTCCTCCTTTCCACCTAGTCGTGGGGGAGACCGTCATCCTTGCTGATCCATTCCACTACACCCCTTACCATTTTGAAATTTTTTGTTTTCCACCTTTTTTTTTTCACCATCGTTCATACATTTGCAAATTCTTTGTACATTTTTTCCTTTCTTTAATTATTTTTCATTTCTTTATGTGTGTTTCATTTTTTTTTGCGTAATTGCTAATACATCATCTTATTGTCTTCAGATGTCTGGCGTGGATGGTTTTCATTGTGATGGGTAATGTACACTAGTCCACCTAGTTGTCTGGTTCTCCCTCTCGCATGGTTGTCTTTGGACCTTACGTCTATTTTCTGTTCATAACATCAGCAATGAGTTCACATCATCCACCCATTCACCCACTCCATGGTTTTCCTTCTGTTGAGCATGTGCAACCCCTTCACTTAAAAAAATTATAATTAATGTGTGACTTGTGTAGTTCCCACACTTGGGGATGACCCAATGGTTTGAATCGGGTGTGACTTCAAGGGGAATGCAATATTTTTCGCTCTGTTCTGTCCTCTAGGTTGCTGGTATGTCCTTACGGATTCCCTACCGCTCCACGTCCTTCTCTCCAAGGAAGCTTCTGGGCAGTTCGACCTTGCATGGTGTGGTTCTCATTGCAAAAATTCAAAAAAAAAAAGAGAAAAAGGAACAACAAAGACAAAAGAAAAAGAAAAAAATGAGGATTCAAAGCACACCCCTTGGTCGAATGCATGCGAACATGCATGGGTGTTTGCATGGTGTGGTTCCCCCGAAAAAGAAAAAAAATAAAAATCACTAGGTGGGAATTCAAAGCACACCCCTTAGACCGCCTCTCATTGGCCACAAGCACTAGTTATGGCACTTCCTTAGTCCCCTCTAAGTTCATCCTATTTTACTTCCTTCCTCTCACATTTGTTGGAGCGGTGGTTCTCTGTGGGGTCATTCTTGCTTCCTTGGGGGATGGCCAGGACTTCGTCTATTGCTGTAATGTCACTTAATGTGGATGGTCTTGGGTTTGAACTCAAGAACAGTTCTACCGGGTCACTTAACCACACCTACACATGGGGTTTCATTTGACCGACGATCGAAATTCCATTCTCTTATCTCTCTTTCTTCACCTAGTTCTCTCTACAACTCACCTCACTACCTGTCTTATGTTGGGAAAGTTCATCGTGATTTCAATAGGCTTCCCATGCCTTGGCGGGATCTCTTAGGTAGGAGTCTTAACTAGCACATACCATTTCTTGGCCCTGGCGCCCACAGACCCCGATGTTGGGGGCTATGCAGGGGCTACTAAGGCTATGGCCTGCTATGGGGAGGACCCACCTGCATCTTCTTGGTCCCGCTAGTTAAGCCTCCCATCCTTTGGATTTTGTGGTTGACTAGTTTTCGAGTTCCATCGCTTGATTTATTCCCCGCGGAGTTTTTTTTGAGTCCCATTCTCCTATTTTTGACTCTTTTTCTAGGTCAATTCCCTTCCTCATGTCCTCAACTATCTCCGGGCCTTCCACGCGCTTCAACTGCCCCAATTTGGCATTTCAAATTTCTCATTTCAGGCTTTTTCTGGGTTCGTCAATGCTGGTCCATGGGTGCACACCCCTATGTATACGGGGCCCCATATACGTAGCCCCCTGTGTATACGCGGCTACATATATGCGGCCCCATCGATGCAGCACCTAACCCCTATATATACACCCACTACGCTTTGAAATTTTCATCATTTGGAATCCAAATTGAGGGGAGTTTTTTCCATTTTTTTGCCTAACCCTTCCCAACGTGCGTACATTCCATGGCGCATCCACATAAACCGATCCTTGTCCTTTTAAGCAACCGGAGGCATGCTCTCAGTCGTGGGGGGGTGGTGCCTATAAGTAATTAATTAATTAATTAATTAGTTAAGTTAATTATGAAAATTTTGTCTCTAACCCATAAATTAACACTCCATGAGACTTAAAGGAATGCTTGTGCCAACAACATAACTTGGTCAAACTGAGAAGGTGTATAAGGACCATCTTGAGCTGCTTATGCACAGTCTAATTGGTGGTTATGTTTGATTATAGATGGCACCCAAGGGACGAAGGACCATCACAACCAAGGGACAAGCACCCACATACGAGAAGGGGACAAGGAGTGTAATCGCCAAAGCATGCGAAGGGCTCTCATGCAACTAGGCCCCTTCGCAAAGGACCTGATGTGGAATCTGTCCATCAGATTTCTGAAGAGGAGATTTCCAGCGAGTAATCGCAAGGGGATGAGACCCCTAGGATAGCACCACGGCTTGAGGTCACCCTAACCCAAGCCTACCTTGATGCTATCAAGCCATGTGAGGTGCAACGGATAGTCCTCCAAGAGCTAAATTTTGGACCATTCCTCGAGAACGTGCCAGAAGAAGTGAGGCTCCAGCTGTAGAACTCTCCGATGTGCCAATCATCACAACTAGTGGTGAATGGTACTTAGAAGAGACCTACCTCTTCTGGACAAATTGGCAATTAAGGTCTAGAGTAAGAATCAAAGAAATTTATGTCTCTTACTCTTCGGAGGCGATAGCGTAGGCTCTGGGGTTGCCTAAAATCAAGGTAAATGTGGTGGAAATTCTGAAATAGGCTGATCCAGAGGTAAAGGTGGAATGGACCAAACGGTGCTACGGGGTAGAGCACAAGGAATTTGGCTCTCTGACCATGGTGGAGAGGATATACTCAAAGATCACATCTTACCACTTGAATCCAACGGTAAGACCCAGTAAAATTACAGCCTTCTCTGCTCGTGCGTGTGCTGCCTTGAGTGGGAAATTCCCAATGAGTCTTCCACAGCTACTATTCTTGAAGATTGAAAAGAGGTTCGCTGAGAACGAACGTGGAAGAAGAGCTCTCCCCTTTCCCTGCCTAATCCGAAAGTTGTGTAAACGGACAGGGATAGCATGGTACTCCAATGATGTAATTCGGCATGCCCCGATTGCCTCTTGAAGGAAAATGATGAAGGATAAAACTCCTGCCACCACTCAGACAGAGGAGGAGCAGAAACCACCTCCACCACCTACACAAACAACGTAGCCGGGCTCACAAACCATGGCAGAATACATCCACGAGATCCAGGAAACGCTCTTGAGCCAGCAAGAGCAATCTAGCAGGATTGGTGGAGGAGAAGACCAGTCTATCACCTTGCCATGAGCCACCTAGAGCAAGTGGCTCAATCAATTAGCTTGCTTGAAAGGGCAGAGCCGATATTCTTTGCCACTCGAGCATAAGTGCCAACTAGAACAGATCCAAGCATCTGAGAGGTAACATTATCAACCCAATAGTTATTCCCTGAAATTTTAGGGAATGCTTCTACCTTCTTGGTACACTTGGAAGATGGTGAAGGGGCAACAGTCCTATTGATGCAGCACCAGGGACAGGAGGTTGCGGTTGAAGTGGTTGCTGACACAATTACTACGACTCTCAATGCACCAAAAGCACCTGTACCAAACGTTCATGGACTACAAGATGTACAGGTGTCTGCTAGAACTTTGTGTAGCAAGATTGATGTAGCCCAACATGAGGAGTTGTTGGACTAACTGGTGGGAACCAGGCAACCACTTCCAAATATCTTTGACCTTCCAGACAACATTACTACAACCCAGTCAGAGCTGCTCTCGGCAAGGGGCAAGAGCCTTGTTTTGGAAGGGCAACTTGAAGCTGCTCAAGTTGCTTGTTAGCGCTTGGCAACAGAGGTAGCCTAATTAAAAGCCCAACTTGCCGATCCAGCCATCCTCGACCATGACATAACTAGGGATTAACCTTTTCAACAATTTCAACTTAAACTTCAGGTCATCGAGAATGTGCAAGAGACGGCGATCTTCAACAAGTCCTTGGTAGATGTCTAAGCATATCACTTAGAGAAGGACTTGGCGAAGGTTTGCCAGTAGAACGTGTGACTGACCATAGAGGTTCATCGCCTGCGCAATGTTGGTGCAAAGAACGAACACATGAAAAATTTTATCCACTAGTAGCAGGAAGAACTAGCCAGGGTGAACGCTGACATGAGAAGGTTGGCTACTGAAAATTGGAATCTATCAATGGAGGAGGTTCAGGCATTACGACAGAAGTCTACAATCGAAATTTCCACTTGGAAAAATTAGGCCTTGAAATTCAAAAACATCAAAAATCATTATAGGGACCAAGTGGGATTGCAGAAGGAAGTGAACAAAAAGCATATTTAAGTCGTAAAGGCCAAAATGAATCAAGTGCTCCAGCAGCTCCGAGAGAGAGGCGATGCATGGCAACCTATCTTCGATGGGTTGAACACCTACAATAAAGCTAAAATCCATCTAAAAGAGCTGTAGATTGAGGAGATGACAGAATACATGGAGCTTTCCAACCTTAGATATGCAAACCTGGCTATGCTCACAACTGGTAGACCACAGTCAGAGTTAGAAAAACAAGTGGCTGCCTCGTATTCCCTATAAGAGGGTGAGTTCCAAGCACATAAGGCAATAAAGTATAAGCAAGAAATGGCAAATGCGGAACTCAAGGTTCTCCGCACAAGCTTTGAAGAACAACATACGGTCGTAGAGGACCTAGCCTATAGAATGAATAACTACCAACAGCTGCAGGCATCAATCCAAGCATTTGTCATTGAACGCAAGAAATTCGTAGCCTGGTTTGTCAACCTCAAAGAACTCTTCCCAACACTGCCATGCCCTTGGGAAGTTCTAGTTCCAGCACATATTGGAGAAGCTGCCTGGACTGTGAATGAACCCCAAAAGCAAAGAAGAAAAGATGAGGGCTCTCTTGGAGGCTTTCCAGCTGCCTCCAGAAGTTGCAACTATCGCAAGGCAACTGTCATTCGTGCCACCACCAATGCATGGGCTAGAGGTTGGGGAAGGACCATCAAAAATACTACCCCCAGGGATGGTGTGATCTTCCCCAACAATTTTGTGCATCATCCTACATGGTAGAGGCTCCAGGACCAGCGAGGTGTTCAATTTTGTCTCTAAACACCACCAATTTTTGTAATTTTTCCTTCTCTGTAACTCGGGCACTTGGTCAAGTTAATGTTGTGTCATGTGTGTGTCAAGTCATGTGCATTGTTAATAAAAGTCCATACCTTCCAAATTGTAGAGTAACTTGAGGACAAGTTTTTACTCAGTCGTGGGGGTATGATGAAGTGTCTTTAAGTTGATGCGTCGACTAGGCCGGGTATACAGGGTTGTGTATACGTGGCCACGTCAACGCGGCCCCGTCGACATAGCCTTCCATGCGTCGACGTGGCCCATTTACGTAGAGCCTATTTCAGCCTATAAATAAGAGGGCCTTCCACCTCATTTAGGTACCTTTCAGTTAGTTATAGCGAAGCTCTTACAGTTTGTTCTCGTAGGAGATAGAATATTTTCCAAGTGCCCGCAGCAAGTGTAAGAAAAGTGATTGGCTCTTTATTCGAGTGTTGATGTATCTAAGCCCATTGGCATGAAAGCAATAAAGATGAACTATTTAAGCATTCCTTGCAGCATTTGGACTTAGCTATTTTATGCATTCAGGAGTTTAATATGTTTATGCTTTGTTAATTACCTATTAATTACTTGATTTTCTATTATTGTTACCGTAATTGCTATCACTCATTCGTAGTTCGTAAAGGCCATAAGTACGACCATCTCGAATGTAAATCAAACACTTGGTAAACCTAGTGACGCTTAACGTTTGATAACCCAGAAGTGTTAGGAGATGCTCAGAACATGCTCGAAGGATGGGATCAAATACTTATGCTAGGAATAGTTAGAGTACAAGCTAGGATAATTATAGATTAGATAATAGTTTAGTCCTTACTTTTCATACCTTAATTAGCCGCCAAAAGATAAGTAAAAAGCTATAAAAATCATTAGCCTTAATCTCACTTAACCATCATAAATAGAACTTCACAAGTGAGATTAGGAGGACAATGACTATTCTAACCCAAGGTTTCACTAGTTAGAGTCTAATGTATGTTAAGTGCTTACAGTCTACGGAATTCGACTGAGTCACGTGTGAATGCCCATGATTCGTATGGTTGGGCGTAGGGGTACCTAGCCACTCATCAGTAATGTTTAAGGGAAAGAAGTTAATTGATGCACCAATTAGGAATGCTAATGGGTCCTCCCCAAAGCAGCCTCATGCCCTTAATGCCCTAACAATCCCACATTCAAAGAGTCCATAGGCTCTAGAAATGTCATTTGGAAGCAAGAGTTAAAGTCTTAACCACACGATTTTATCAAAAAGAAAACAATGTATCAACCAAAATATATACTACTGATACAACCAGTAATGAGGTGGAGCATCGAGAAAGAATGATGAGGAGAAGAGAATGGAATGGAGTCCCAAGAACAAGGTGGTGTACAACCCCTTGTGTAGTTATGGTTAATGTGACTTAGTAAATCTCATTCCAAATCCAGCCTCAAACAATCCACATTCAATGACTTTGCATTAATACACTTGGCATTGATGCACCAATTAGGAATGCCAGTGGATCCTCCCCAAAGCAAGCTCATGCCCTTAATGCCCTAACAATCCCACATTCAAAGAGTCCATAGGCTCTAGAAATGTCATTTGGAAGCAAGAGTTAAAGCCTTAACCACACGAGTTTATCAAAAAGAAAACAATGTATCAACCAAAATATATACTACTGATACAACCAATAATGAGGTGGAGCATGGAGAAAGAATGATGAGGAGAAGAGAATGGAATGGAGCCCCAAGAACAAGGTGATGTACAACCCCTTATGTAGTTATGGTTAATGTGACTTAGTAGATCTCATTCCAAATCTAGCCTCAAACAATCAACATTCAGTGACTTCACATTAATACACTTGGCCAATCCATCCACTTGAAGTAGCAAGAATGTTTCCACCAAAGAGGCACCACCATTCTGAAGAAACGAGAAGGGAAAGAGTAGGAAGTGAGAGAGGCCTTAGTTAGAGGGAACATGTTTTTTTATTTCCATAACCAGTGTTTATAGCCCAAGGGATTATTTTTTCTAAGGGGTGCACTTTGAATTCTCACTTTTCCTCTTCTTCTTCTTCTTCCTTTTTTTTTTTTTTTTTTTTTTGCATGAGAACCACACCATGCAAAGACTTATTATTTTTATTAGCTCAGCTTCCTGATAATGGAGCAACGTTGGAGTGGTAAGGAAACCCCAAGAAGAAAACATTCAAGCACCCAAGAGAATGGCTAGCACAAATGCATCAAATCCCCTTGAAGTCACACCCTTTTCAATCCTTTAGTCCTTCCTCAGTTTGAGAAATGTTCAGTCACCAATTTGTTGATAGTTCTTATTATTTAAAGAAAGGGATTGTACAATTCCAAGCCAAGAGAAACCATAGAAATTCATGAATGCATGGATGACGTGGACTCATTGCCTGTTACATCAAAAGAACCATACCTTAGTATCCTCATTATAACTCCAAGGTAAAAACCAAACATTAGCAATCAATAGAATATAGTTCACACCACCATGAGGAGCACTTATTAGGTGACGAACCTAACAAAATAAAAAACACACAAAGAAATGAAAGAGTATAAACGATGTTGCAAAACAAAAACAAAAAAGTTAAAGAAATTTGTAAAACAAAAATGTGTAAAAAAAAAACTTTAAAAGGAACTAAGGGCCTTAAATGATCAGCATAGGTAGCCATCTCACCCATGACTGAATTGAAAAGGAGAGATCTGAAATAATGAGCAGGGTCATCCCTTCTCTGAGGTATTATGAGCACTGGCCATTCTAAGTTCATGGAAGGGTTTAGTCTATTGCACATTGACTAGTAATCTCTTATCAGGGCTTTCAAGTTTGTATATGATCATGGCCCCTGAAGGAAAGTTTGTATGAATAATGTAAGGTCCTTCCCATAATGTTTGAAATTTTGTGCATTGTGGCACATGTGTGGGGTTCTAGTAGAGAACCTTATCTCCTAGTTGATACTTAACCTTCTAAATTTTTAAGTCATGACGTTGCTTGTTATATGTCTTATGCAACTCATTTGATGACAGGGCAGCTAATCGATTTTCGTCTAGCACATTTAAAGTTGCTAACCTTTGTTTTTGTGCTAGATCAAGGTCAAGATAGAGGTCATAAGCCATGGATAGTGTACAGAGCTCGGTTTGAATTAGAAGCTTTGGAAGTTTTTCATACACTAACACATAGGGAGAGTAGCCTATAGGGAGTTTCCAAGTGGAGCGGTATGCCTAAAGAGCATCATTCAGTTTAGTGCTCCAATCTTGCCTATACTTGATAATTTTCCTTGTCAATATTTTATTAATCTCCCTGTTAGTGATCTCGGCTTGTCCATTAGCTTAGGGGTGATATGGTGTAGTCAATTTATGTTTAACCCCTAAGTGTTGCATTAACTTCCAAAAAGTTGCACCTGTGAAGTGTGTTCCATTATCCAAAATAAGTGCACATGGCATGCCAAACCTATTTATGATTTGTTGTTGCACAAATCATGCAGCTATAGATGATGTACAGTTTGTAACAGTAGCTACTTCAGCCCATTTCGTTAGATAATCTACAACAACTATGATGTAAGCTTTTCCATTGGACATTGCTGTAATGGGCCCCATAAAGTCTATTCCCCAAATGTTGAAAGGTTCTAAAGGTTGAATCCATTGTTGCAGACCCTCCATTCTAGTAGTCATTCCCCCATCATGTTGGCAACGCTCACAAGATCGGATAAATTGATGGGCGTCCTGAAATAATGTTGGCCAGTAATATCCTGCAAGTAAGATCTTAATAGTCATTCATCTGCCTACATAGTGACCCCCACAAGGGCCCTCATGAGCGTCTCAGAGAACCCTTAGTTGATCCACTTCGGGCATGCACCATCGAACCAAGCCATCATGATACACTTTGTAAAGTTGTCTGTTGATCTCCATGAAGTACTTGGCTTTGTGAAGGAACTTTTGTTTCTTCCTAAAGTCCAGCTCCTATGGTGTTTGTTGGGTAAGGAGATAGGTGAGAATGCTACTATACCAGTTTATTTCCATGGGTTGGTTGTTCACTACACCGACAAAGAGGGCCTCATCAAGAAAATGATCAGACATTACATACTCATCCTCTTTGCTGTCCCAATGCAACCGAGATAAATGATCTACAACTATGTTCTTGGTGTCCTTTCGATCAATCATCGTTAGATCGAACTCCCGTAGGATTACCAGCCATCGTATAATACAAGGGCTAACTATTGGCTTGTTCATGAGGAACCAAATTGAACTATGATCTGTATGGATAAACACTTTGTAACCTAACACATAGTGCCTAAACTTATCCAGTGAAAACACTATAGCCATTAATTCTTTTTTTGTAGTCATGTAGTTAAGTTGTGCACCGATGATACTCCTACTTGCACAGTGGATGTAGTAAGGACGTTTTTGGTCATCTAACTGTGTAAGTATAGCTCCTAAGGCATAATTGGATGCATTAGTCATTATATGGAATGGTCTAGACCAGTCAGGAGCTTGTAGAATGAGAGTTTCTACAAGCTTTTGTTTCAGAGCTTGGAATGCTCATTCACATTCCCTAGTCCATTCAAATGGTGTGTCCTTCTTTGTTAGCTCTACCAACGGTTTGGCAATCTTGGAGAAGTTCTCAATGAATCTCCTATAATAGCCAGTGTGTCCAAGGAATGATTGAATGTCTTTGACAGTTTCTGATTAATAGGTGATTCCTTGGATGACCCTAACTTTATCTGGGTCTACCTCTATTCCTGAATGTGAAACCTTATGCCCAAGTACTATGCCTTCTTGGACCATTATATGGCTTTCCTGCTAGTTGAGCCTTAAGTTGGTTTCTATGCATCTTTTTAGCACTTACTCTAATTGGTCCAAGGCTTGGTCAAAACTTGTTCCATAAGTGGAGAAGTCGTCCATAAAGACTTCCACTCCGTTTCCTATCTGCTATTGGAATATGCTTAGAACTAAGTGTTGAAATGTGGTAGGGGCATTACATAAGCCAAACGACATTTGTTTATATGAAAACGTTCCCAAAGGACTGGTGAACGTCATCTTGGCTTGATCCTCTGGGGCTACCTGTATTTGGTTGTATCCACTATAGCCATCCAGAAAACTAAAATAGTGATGCCCTGCTATGGTGTCTAAGACTTGGTCAAAGAATGGCAATGGAAAGTGATCCTTAAATGTTGCCATGTTCAGCAGCCTAAAATTTATACATACCCTCCATTTGCCTCCCTTTTTAGGTATGATCACTAGAGGGCTAAACCATTCACTATCAGCAATGGGATATATGAACCCAGCCTTAAGAAGCTATTCTATTTATTCCTTTCCTATTTGCTTCAATTTTGGGTTCAATCGCCTCTACAGATGTTTCTGAGGTTTCATGGAGGGGTCAGTGTAAATCCTATGCTAGCATATCCTAGGGTCTATTCTAATTAATTCAGGGTATAACCAGGCAAAGTCTTTTGACCACTTGTTTATCACTTTCAGCAGTCTTTCTTTTTGTTTAGGAACAAGTCTTACATTGATGATAACTGGTTTTCCATTTTCGAGGGTCATATATTCCAGACTAATGGGCAATGGTTTCAAATCTATGGGCTCTTGTTTAAATTTTTTAGGAAATTTCAACTTCCCCCAGTTGATGTTTTCAAGGTTAAGGCTTGGAAGTTGGCAACAGACCTACTCTAGTGTATCTATGCTTTCAATATAAGCACTAGTTATTCCCTCAGTTAGTTCCATGCATGTTAGTGAGTTTCTCTCTTGATCAATCATCAGCCATTGGGTGTCTTCTTGTCGTGTGGTTTCTGCATATAGGCACTTTTGTATATTGATGTCTTGTGCACACCAATTGCATGCAGGTAATGCTAAACTTTGCATAACCCATGATCTCTGCATGTAATTGCACCCTGTGTCACTGTATGCGATGCATGGAACTTTCTTCTTCTCAATCTTTCCAAAAGTGTTCTTCTTGGATATTTCTAGGGAAAGATCGCAAATTCCTATACATGCATCTATAGTACTTAACCATGCTCTTCCCATTATTATTGGGAAGTCCCGTTGACTTTTGTTCACTTGTATCACTAGGAAATTAGCTAGATACGACCACCCACACATAGTGGTAACGATGTTCTCCACCAATCTCAAAGGGACAGTGATGGACTAGTCGGCCAGCTCTAGGTGAATATTACTCTTTCTTAATGGAGGAAAGTTCTAGGATTTGTACATCTCTTGTGATATTAAGTTGACTTCGGAACCTAAGTCCAAAAGAGCTTTACATGGTTCATTCCCAGCGACTTGGAGATAAATTAAGGGGCTTCCAGGATTAAAGAATTTCCTGGGAAGGTGGTCCACCTTAATCCAGTTAGTAATAGCATGTGTTAACATAACTGTGTATGTTGAACTTGGTGTTTGGTTTGAAGGGGACCCTGAAGCCTTATTTGATAGGAAGGTGTTTAGATGTTCAACCGCTTGTGGTTGTGAGGGCTTAGTTGGACTATTGGTTCTGAAGAAAGTTTTTTTCTTCATAAGGTTGTCAGAACCAACTATGGGTTGAGTATTCACAACCCTCGTGACATTGCGTTGCTGTGGTTGAGTAGGGAGTTCCCCTTACATTACTGGAGTGAGTGGTAACAGAGCTATCGGTGTGAGAGTTGCGGATGGATTTGGAGGATGGTATGTTTGTGAGTTGTCTCCCCCAAGAGAAGGAGTCCTATAATACTCCTGAGCTTGGTAGTGACGTTGTAGTGTAATGTGACTAACAGAGTCACGTGGAGAGATTGGCTGCTACACGTAATAGCCATATGGATCCAGTTGTTGGTAGGGGTATTGCTGCCTTGGTGGTGACATCCCCCATGACTGTGGGTATTGCCACTGTTGGTGTTGCTCAATAGGTTGTGGTGGAGTTCCACTTGGATAATACATTGAAGGTTGGTGGAACTACCTTGGATTACCTTGGGGATAAGGTAACCCTCGAGGTGCTTGCCATTTGTTAAGTCGCGGGTTGAGTGCATACACCCCAAATTCTTGTAGATGTGAGATCACTGGGCAATGTCCCTTAGGATAGTCGTATTGGCATATCTCACATCCACTATCATTGTCTGTATCTAAATCCACAACCTTTTCGGTGATGGCCAATTTACCCTTACCCTTGTTACATGCATTGTCTACATCTCTCCTTTTCTTTTTGTCATAGTCACTACCTCGCTCCCTAGATTCCTCTACAATTTTAAGGACAATTTCAAATCTACTATCTAGGGAGTCCCACATTTTGTCTACCTTTGTCGATACTTCGGTTGTTAACTTTTGGAGTGGCAAAGTTTTCCTATTCACTATCTCTTCAAGTGGTGACTCTTCCTCCTCCTCATAAAATCTCACTCCCCTTTTTCAGAGGGAAGGATCTCGGTTGTACTCTTCTACACTTTCTCTCTTACGTAGCTCCCCTTCTTCCTTAGCTACTTGCTCTAGCAATCTATGAATCTGATGAGACCTAAGCTCTGATAATCTCCCTTGGGCATATGTTCCAAGGGTTCTCCTTGTTTCATGCCTAAGTCCATCTACGAGGTGGCGTAGTTGATCCCGCTGCGAATAACCATGGCCAGGCAACAATGTAAAAGTGCATAATAACGATCCATGGCATCATCCAAGGATTCATGATTTCCCTGCTTTCATCCTTGGATTTGCTTTCATAGGTTAGACACTCGAGAGTATGTTTGGTACTTGTCATTAAATAGTTCTAACATTGCACTCCACCTCCAAATGGATTTCGGTTCTAAGGACCAGTACCAGCTTTCAGCTTTTTTCATTAGTGTCCTTGGGAACAACTTTAGTTTTTGCCACTTGTTTTTTATGTTCTGCAAAGCACATGCATCATGGAATGCTTGTAAGTGATTTTGAGGATCAACGTTGTATCCCCCCTCAAATTGTGGGATGTTATTCATGTCTAACCTCTTGATCCTACTATCTTTTTGGTGCTTTGTGGGGATTCTCACAGCCTTTGTTATGTCTAGCATGCTTCTAGTTACAAGTAGGGGTTCTTCGTGGTCATCTTGTTCATAGCATCTATGGTGTCTACGTGGTTCCCTACTCTCCCTTCTTCCATGCCTTGATTCCTTAGAGTGCCCTCATCCTTGTTCTTGATTGTCTCGTCGGTGTTTTTCACTTTGTTTACCTTTATCCTCACGGTTAGTTTCCTTATGGCTACTTTTGGATACAAAAGGAGAGGGTGAATGTGCCGATGAAGATGAAGAAGAAGGAGAACCATCGCCATGATGGTGTTTTCTGCCTTCTCTTCTGTGGTCCTGGCCACGATCATGGTCATGATCAGAACATCCATCCTTATCGTGTGTTTGTGTTCCCTCGTTGAACACTTTGTGTTTGTGGGGATCAAAACTAGGGTTGTGAACTATGGAGTGTAGGTTCTGATGCACCACCTCCTGATGATTGTTAAAAGGGGGAACATCATTTGGTGGGGAACTTGTTGAAGCAAGTTCACCACCCTCAATTTCGTTCAAGACATGTGGAACGTTATGGGACCATTTGCCCTTCGAGGATGTATGATATCTCTCCTATTGCAAGTTCCTTTGATGTTGCGTTTCTGTGGGATGGTAGTCCCTTGCGTCATGATCGCATGCAACGTACTCTGCGTACAAGGATGACATGCCTATTCGTGAAAGAGCACGAAGGAGCATGTTGGGGACTGATCGGTCTGGAGGTAACATAATGTTACCTTCCAAGTCTCTCCAACACAGTTGTTCATCTTGATGGAGAATAAAGGTAAAGTCGGGTACATACTCATCATGATGAATATATACCACACGGAACTGTTGAGGAACTGGCGAATCTTGGTTATGTATGTTATGTCGCCAACTATCTCTTGTGTTAGTCCTAGGCGGTGAAGTGCTCTTGTGCGAAGAAGAAGACATTTTTGTCTTGTTCTATGTGCGATCTACCATTGTCTTATCTTTTCTTGATTAACCCTAAGGGTTCGTTCTAGCTTCCCAATGATATGGATGATTTCCTATGTTCTATGTAGTGCACAAACAACTAAGTCCCTGGCACCGGCGCCAATGATGAGTGGCAAGGTACCCCTACACTCAACCATACGAATACAAGCGTCTCACGCATGATCCAATCGAACTCCAAGGACTAAGTGCTTGCACGCCTTAATGGAACACCTAAGGTTAATCAATCGTTGTCTTTCGAAACTTACTTGTATTGTCATGATTGTATGGTTAAGTAAGTTTGAGGTATGTGATTTTTATAACTTTTATCTTTTTAATGTCTGATGCTAATAGGGAAAGGTGAAGAGAACTAAATGACTAACTTTCGCTAACTATTCACTAACTAAGTTCTAACTATTCCTAACACTAGTATCCATTCCCACTTGCCACACACATTCTGAACCAGTGTAGCGCTATTGGGATTACCAAACGCTAACCGTTACTGGGTTACCAAGTGCTACACACATGCTCAAAGCCGTCGTACTGAGTGTACTTAACTAGGAGAGTCAAGGGTTGAGAGAGAGATTAATTAACTAAGAAAGCATTTAAGCATTCAACAATAATTAATTACTAATTAGCTTAGTCCATATGCTGCAAGGTTTATCATAAAGCTCATCTTTATTGCTGTACACAAATGTGTGCTCAGGTACAATTTGCTCGAATAAAGATCCGTTCACTTTAAGACTCCTACTGCGGGCACATGGAAATTATTCTAACTCTGGAATGGTAAAATTACAAGAGTTTAGCTAAGGGTCTAAGTCTAAGTGCCTAAAACAAGGGAAGCTGCCTCTTATTTATAGATAATAAGATGGGGCGTGATATCGCGTATGTGATATCGCAGTTCATCAAAAGGTAAACTCTCCTTCATAGTTTTAACATTAGTTTCATCAAAAACATCATTAAAGCAATTATTCTTCCACATACCTTGGCCAGAAGACTCACCTCTCTCCCATGAGATAATCTCAACTTGACTTAGAATCTCCTTTCCCTTGCCACAAGGTGCAGAACAATTGCAAAAATAATGAGTATCATACCTTCTAGTGCTACCCTTGATCCTGCTTGAAGAAGTCCCATGATCTTTGCCACTCTCTTGGCTTTAATCCTTCACCTCCCATAACTCACAAGGTAGGAACTCTCCTTGATCAGCAACATATATCATCTTGGATTTTGAAGATCTCTTGGTTCCTTGTATGAAGCTCTTGATTCGCTTCCTTGAAACTTTTGACTATTGAGCACTCCTTTTCTCAATAAGAGATACTTGAGAACACCTTTTCTCATTGATCTCTACTTTTTTAGACCTATCATCTTCCTTTCCTTCTTGATGGGTAGAAGATATTCTATCAATTCTCCTCAAAATATTTCCCATGTTAGTCTTGAATTTCTCCATATCCCTTTTTGAAGTTTCTAAAAAATCTTGGTGCTTGTGGACTTTACTTTGGGAAAAACTTCTTGCATTTTAGCCACAAAAGATTTAAAGGAGTCCTTGACATCTTGAAGCTCTTGATATGTCTTCTTCTTTGGAGCCATACCTAAAGCAACAAGAATGATATCCAAAAGAAAATACAAAAATATCCACAATAGCGTTCCTTTCATTCAAAGAAAACACCAAGCTTCAACATAAAAGTATGGAAACCTCTAAACCTTTGCTCCGATACCAATTTGGAGTAGGGGTTTACACCTTGATAAATCCCAATAGGACCCAATCCACAACTTCCAAGTAGATCTAGCTTAAAACATAAGAATAACATAATAAAATGGAGAAAATCTCCCTTATATTAAGATATTCTCAAAATACATAGAAAATACATTAAAGATGAGGAGCCAAGCTCAACTCACAACTCTCCCAAGGATCTTAGAGGCCACACTTGTCCTCTCTTAATCCTCAATTGCTTACCATGAAGCCCTAGCTCAAGACAAGACACTTATAAGAGATTCTCCTAACCTCTCTCAAGTGTTCTCCCTTGCCTCTCACTCAACTTCCTTGCACAAGTTCTCCTCCCTTGCACAAGTTCTCTTTTGGCACAAGCTTTCTTCCTTTAAGAGCTTTCTCTCTTGCCCTCTATTGGGATGTTTGGCCTTCAACGTTTATAGTTTAGCCCTTGGCACTTCAGCACTTGGCGCTATGGTATTTGGCACTGCGACGCTAACAATGGTGAATTACATTAATATTTGTAAGCAATCGGAAGGTAAAAATCTTAGAATCCTTTCCTTAACTCAACTTGAGCTTCTTTAGATGTTGCCAAAGCATCCAAGAATCATCCTCAACAAAATCAACACGAAAAGACACATAGTATGTAGGGTAGAACAAGGAGATGGGAAGAGGTGTCCCTAGTTAACACCTCATTCTTAAAGTTAAACAAATTAGTAAGGTTATTATAAAAGCAAAGAATTGACTCAACCAAATAATAACAAATTTGAATGGTATTAAAAGCAAATTAAAATAAGTTAAAAGTGAAATTAAATTTAAGTTAAATAAATTAGGGGGTGGGGTGGTAGAACCTTGAAATAATTGTAATGCACATGTACCTTAAGATATATAGTTTAATTAGAACTTTATAACTTAGCTAGAATCAAATCAATAAGTTGAGTTTTTAAATGAAGAGTTTCACTACTAAATTAACACCCCATTCTTAAAGTTAAACAAATTAGCAAGGCTGTTATAAAAACAACTAATTGACTTACCAAATAAGATCGACATCATGAAACACCGGTCTCCAAATTTATGAGTACAATGTATGGCTTGCTAGTCTTGTTTGGCTTTTCCCTGAAGCAGCCACCATAATAGCGACAGTGATGGTGTTTTACTCCTAGTCAGCCACTCCACCTTAACACCGACAGTAGCGATGAATGCACCAGATGGGGTCAGAGCTAAAATAGTGAAAAATTCAGTTGCGTGTTTGTTTATACTTACTCTTCTTCTTCCTGCTAACCAAAGTAGCACAAAAACGAACACTTGCCCAAAACTTGGTAGTGTTGGTGATTTGATCAGAGTATTTAAACAAAATTACAGTACAGCTTAAGCTAAGAGAAGGCAAAGCTGGGTTTTAGTTTTTGGGTTTGAAGGGCTCCTCGAAACTGGCAAACGACGCTAGTCTTCTCCTCCTACTGCAGCAGGAGGACCATAGCAGTGTTTTTGCGGTTCATGTTTTCAAGGAAATAGCAAGCCAGGTAATTATATGCTCCTGCTCGCCATTGTTTTTTCGTATCGTTTTGAGGATTTGAGCTTATTATACATTTAATAAAGACACACCATTACAACATTCAAATCTGGTGTGTGTGCCTGCTGTTTGTTTTTGGGTATTTCTTGAGGCATTCATTCATTTCGTCCTAGGGTTTTAGGAGTTTTAGCCGGCACGGGTTTATGCCTTTTTCTCACAGAGTTGTCTATCAGGTTATTCAGATCTGAATCTGCTGCTGTTTTGTCGTTTATTGTTGTTATCGGTATTTGATTCGTTGCTGAAGTATCCTCTAGATTGGGATTGGGATTATTGATCTTGGCATTCGGGTGTGTGGCAGGACTTGAGAGCGAGGAAAAGTCTGAAGCGCTGGGTAGGCTTTAAGAATTACGTGTTATGCAATCAGCCATGGCGAGTAGCATGAATATGAATATGGATTTGAAGTTGAACTGCATAGCACTGGCGCGGCCCTGTAAAAATCCGAATTGTTTTTTGGTCGCATGGAAACCAAGGACGCAGATTGTGAGCAGAGCGGCGGAGAATCTGTGCAAAAGAAGAAGCCTTGTCAGCGTAAAGGCTGAGAGGTCATTGAGCTCTTCCGCATTCGAGAGCGGAGCACAAGAACAAGTGGAAAAGGGGGGAAAAGGAAATGCAGAGCTTGAAATTGCAAAATCATCATCATTGGCCTTGGTGCAGGAGCAGGAATCTCGAGTATTTGTATCTCGGTACGGTGACAATGAACCGAGAAAAGGCGCTGATATAATCGTAGAAGCTCTAGAACGCGAGGGCGTGGAGCATGTTTTTGCTTATCCAGGAGGTGCCTCCGTGGAAATTCATCAGGCACTTACCAGATCTAAGGTCATCAAGAATGTTCTGTGCCGGCATGAGCAGGGAGAGATTTTTGCAGCGGAAGGGTATGCCAAATCCTCTGGAAAAGTTGGAGTGTGCATAGCAACATCTGGGCCTGGTGCTACAAACTTGGTGAGTGGCCTTGCAGATGCATTTCTGGATAGTGTTCCTCTTGTAGCCATCACTGGTCAGGTTCCTCGCAGAATGATCGGCACAGATGCATTTCAGGAGACTCCTATCGTTGAGGTAACCAGGTCTATCACTAAGCACAATTACCTGATCTTGGATGTTGATGATATTACTAGGGTTATGAAGGAGGCCTTCTATATTGCATCATCTGGCAGACCAGGTCCCGTTTTGGTTGATGTTCCCAAAGACATTCAGCAGATGATGAACATTCCAAACT
>MNCI01000719.1:210971-286141 GCA_015680685.1 Gnetum montanum | reverse complement strand
AGGAGTCTGAGTGTGTACGGATCTTTATTTGAGCACTGATGTACCGAAGCATAGCAGTGTGATGGGAATAAAAACGAATCCTTTTGATTATCCTTGTAGCAATGAGAATAGATTAATGTTTACTTAATGCATTTAATAGTCATGTACTCTACGTTCATGCACTTTACTTTAATGCAATGTCATTAAGCAAGTAATTTCTAGTTGTTAATAAATACAAGCATGACCATTTCGAGCATACATGTAGCACATGGTAACCTAGAAATGCTTAATGTTTGGTAACCTAGCAGGGCTATATGTGTTTAGGATGTGTCCAAGAAAGTGGGACGGGTACTTGTGTTAGGCTAGCTAGGTAATGGATAAATTAGATTCTAAATTACTCTATCGTTCATTATTGTTGTAGGCGATTAAACTTACAAAACATAAAATGATAAAAATCATGTGTCTCAATTACACTTAAACCATATCCTTGAGCTTCACAAGTGTTGTTGGGAAGACAATGAATATTCTCAATACCCATTTCACTTCCTACAGAATTAGTGCACTAGAGAACTATAGGCCCATGGAATTTGACCAGATCGCGCATGAATGCCTTAGTGATTCGTATGGTTCAGCGTAGGGGTACTTTGCTGCTCATCATTAGCATCATTATCGGAGACCTTTTGGTTGTTTTGTGTGCTATCTAGGATTTAGTGAAAATTATTTAAATTGTTGAATGAACCTTAGATTCATATCACATTTTAAGATTACTACAACAATTTTAAGAAGCACACTGCATTTTTGTTTTTCTAACATAAAATGTCTTCTTTTCATAGGAGTGATTCTCTACCCAAGTTTGACGAAGTACATCTACTAGTGCTTCAACAATATTGAGTGTTATATGCTCACCCTGATGAGTATGTACCAAATTTTACTTCTATCCTACACTAGGGCGAATTGCTGCGATGACATGACATGGAGGGAAACATTGTGTTGCTGCCTGATCAATCTGTTCCTGTGATGCTCCAACAAATTCTTATACAATGAGGTCTCCAAGGACTTCATGTTGAGTACGTGGTGCAGGATAGTGATGCTAGGGATTATCATCCCATTGAGGCACAATGTCTCAAGGATCGCTAGTTAGAACAATGTTATGAATTTATGAAGGGAAAATGATTTAATGATTATCCACTCCTATTGTACCAAAAAGATGGTGGAAAACCCTTCTTTGGGGGTTTTCCATTCAGTGAAACTCCTCTCTTTGACTTTAGTGAAGAAGGTTAAAACCAAAAGCTGCAGTCCATGATTCACAATCCTGGTTTTGGTAAGAATGGATCCAATGACAAAGAAGGATCCAAAGAGGCAAGTCAAGGTAAGGATGCACAGCAGGATCAACTCAGCCACATCGTAGATGGGCTAAGGTATGAAACTAGGAGAACCCTTGGGACTTATGCCCAAGGGAGACTATCAGAACTTAGATCCCATGAAATTCATCGCTTGTTGGAGAATGTTGCCAAAGAAGAAGGGGAGCTACGAAAAAGGGAAAGTGCGAAAGAATATAACTATGATCCCTCTCTTCGAAAGAAGCGAGTGAGATTTTGCAATGAAGAGGATGAGTCACCAATCGAAGAGTTGGTGAATAGGAAAACCTTGCTGCTCCAGAAGTTAACAACAGATGTATTGGCTAAGGTAGACGAAGTATGGAGCTCCTTAGAAAGTAAAATTGAAACTGTCCTAAAAATTGTAGAGGAGTCTAAGGAGAAACAAAGTAGTGACAAGAAAAAGATAAAGTAGAGAGATTAAGGCCCTGCATGTGACAAGGCTAAGGGGAAAATAACTATCTCCGATGAGTTTGTGGACTCATATACAAACAATGATAGTGGATGTGAGATCTGCCACTATGACCATCCTAAGGGATGTTGTCCAATCATCTCACATCTACAAGAGTCTAGGGTGTATGCACTCAACCCGAGACTTAATCAATGGCAGACACCCCAAAGGTTACCCTATCCTCAAGGTAACCCAAGATAGTTCCACCAACCGTTGATGTACTATCCAAGTGGAACTCCAACACAACCCATCAGAAAAAATCAGCAGCAGTGTTATTGCTTGGTTCCCCTAGTAGCATAGCGCTTGGAAATCCTAGTAGTGGACACATGGGTTTAGGACATGTACGGTAAGCTAGGAATAGACACTCATCGATCGTAGGCTAGTTTAGATTTTACTTTCCATTGTTAATTAGTTTAAACAAATGATTTCTTTATTATTGTTAGGAGTAGCATAAGGCCAAAAAAACATCAAGAATCATATGCCTCACTCTAGACTAAATCATACATGACCAAGCTACAACTAGTCCAGGTGGGAAGAAAGTGAACTGTGATCAAAGCATAATGATCTAGATGCCACAACTAGTCCCATCCATGGAATTTGATTCGATTGTGCATGAACACTTGTGATTTGTATGGTTGGGCATAGGGGGTACCTCGTTGCTCATCATTGGCATCATTGCCAAGGATGGTGCTAGTTATCTAAATTAGCTATATCATATAGGATCACTTTAAATGCATTAATAATTTATATTTTAGAAAATATTAATTCATACACATCATTAACTAACAAAAATTTCTCTTTCACAAGGAAGCAATAATGCATCATATGGAGAGAACATTCATTAGAGAACTAACAAGATATATGTTGAAGAAAATCAAAGTGACCAACCTCATGTAGGGGTTTCATATGTTCATGATCACCCTAACGACACTCAAAGAATACATTCAACTAAGGTAGAAAATCTTAGAGAAGATGAAGTAAGTCCTTGACCAAGGGAGGCCTCAAGTCCTAGGACCTCCTCAAAACCTAAAAAAGATAAATCAAGGGACTATGGGAAGTACTATCGAAGCCATGGCAATCCTCCCAGTTCCTCATCTTCCTCTTCCTCTTCAATGCCTAGTTCTAACAAAGATGAATGTAGTTATAGAGCTAAAGCTCCACTATGGGGTCAAAATAAGGGTAGAAATCAAAACCATAGGAAAAATCAAAGACCTCAACATGAACACAGCTGAAACTATCACAATCAGGCAAATAGAAATAGCAATTTTCACCATGTAATGTCCAATGATGATGAATCCTTGTTAGCCACTAAGAGCTTGATGCAGATCATAGAGGCAGTTAAGATACCCCATAGGCATTGTAGGGAAAGTTTCATAAAAAAGCTCAATATGAATAATATCCCTAAATTTGTGGGAGGCTATGATTTTGATCCACAACATCACTTACAAGCCTTCCATGATGTCTATGCCTTGCAAAATATTGAACATAAGTGGAAAAAGCTTAAGCTCTTCCTTGGGACATTAATAGATGAAGCTAAAAGTTGGTGTAGATTGTTGGAACCAAGTTCCATTCACCAATGGTCCACAATGATAGAAATTTTCAATGAAAAATACCAAACCTATGCAAGAGTGTCCAACCTAAGAAAACAAATCTGAGGGTGGAAGCAAGAAATCCATAAACCCTTGGATGTGGCCTTGGATAGATACTATTTGCTACTACATAGATGTCCCAACAATGATTTCTCTTTAAAAGAGCAACTTTTCCACATCATAGATGGGCTTCATAATGAAATGAGGGAGACACTTAGGATGTATGCTCAAGGTCAATTATATGAATTAAAAGCCCATCAAATACAAAGGCTAATTGGGAAAGTGGCAATATAAGAAGGAGAGCTATGTAAATGAGAGAATGTAAAGGAAAATAACTAGGACCTAACTCTTCAAAGGAAAAGGATCCATATGTATGATGAGGAAAAAGAGGCAACTCTCAATGAGGTGATTTCACAACAAACCTTGCCATTGCAATAATCTCTTAATGAACTCTAAGCAAGACTAGATAGGATGTTAGAGTGGATAAATGAAAAAGCTACAATGTTTATAGAAATTGTAGAGGACAAGGTAATACAAAATGAACTAGGTGATCACAATAAATGAAGGAATCAGAACCAAGAAATAGCTAAGAACACTTATCGATAACTAGGGAACATAGTTGAAGAAAGAAAGGCTATAAACTCAACCACAGACGAAGATGACGGATGTGACATTTACGTATATGTCCACCCAAAGGGCCATTGCCTAGTCATGTTACATCTACATGAGTATTGGGTTTTTGCATTAAACCCCAAATTCATGCAAAATCACATGCTCAGGAAATTTCCTTTTCTACACGATAATTATAGATAGTCCCACAACCAATTGTATTATCGTAGGAGGACTTATTACTAGCCTCAATACTATCATTAATTGCACTAGCAAAACCCATAGTCATGGAGGAGGCCACCACCAAACCAACCCTACCCTTACTACCAACCGAAACCATATGGATATTATGTTCAACAACCTATTTCCCTAACTAGTTCTATCTCCTCTACTTCAAGTTACTACTACCACTCTCTCGAATATCATCGACTTGAAGCATCTTTTGAATGATCACCACCTCACACCTTTCATCGTTCATCATATCCTCACTATTCTCATACTTCTTTCCATCATATGTTACGACCAATAACATAGGAAGGTTCAACACCATGACATCAATGAGAGAATGCCACTTGTGCCTCCAACATACATAAAAATGATAGTGGTAGTAAATCTCCATCACAATCTTGAAAATGTCCTTTCTTTAGGATGGTTCCCATGCATAAGCATAACACTTGTGAACCTACTAACTCATCCAAGCCAGCACAATGCCAGTCAAGTGCAACATCCTTCCTTTCATGACTAATGTCTTCGAATCCTATGCAAGAGCCAACATCCGTCGTTACTCCAACACCTAACAAAAGCAATGAATTTAGCACTGTTGAGACATGGAAGAATCCATGCATCACTACTAATACTAAATGATGCAATTGTGTGCTAAAAATTCAAAATATTAACATAGCTCACAAGAAAGTTCAAGAGTAGGTGTGTGAGCAAAAACCAATCTATGCAATAGCCACTAAACCAGAAGACACCCAATGGCTTGAAAATGATAATATAAAATTTTTTCAAAGATGCATGGAGGTAATTGATATGCTCATTAGTTCTAGACTTAAGAAAATAGACCAAACAAAGGACATAGATACAGATATCTTACACTCTGATTATACACTAGAAAAGGATATTAAACATGGATACCCAAGAATTAAAATAGAAAATCAAGAAGAAGAAGCAAACACATCTGGATCCCCCAAAATGGAAATACCTTTAATTCTAGATGAAGATACATCTTCAAATGATCCAAACGAGACTCTCATGAATGTTATATGTGCTACCACCTGATTAATTAAATTAGTAATAATGATAGATGGGAAACTAGTGGTGTATAACTAGGGGATTGTGTAGTCCATCTCCCAAATGTGTGGCCATAAGATTAGTTGTGGGGAGATGCCCCATCCTAGTTCAAGAACTAACAAGTATTTTTCTCCTTTTTAGTTTTATATTTTTTTTATGATTTTCCTATTTCTTCCAAAATTTTCTGATTCTTCATATGTTTTCCATTTCTTAATATTTTCCTCTTTTCTTAAGTTATTCTCTTTATGTTTTATGAATGTATTTCATGTTTTTGTTAATAATATTACCAAGTCATGATGCAGAAGTCAACACTATGTGTTGGGTTTTTATGATATACTATCAAGATGATTGCATAAGTAATTATGTAAAGTAGTGATACCACCTCATCCAACCATCCAGTTCTCTAAATAAAAGGTCTTTTTCATGGAAACAATCTAGTTCTTTATTCATGAAACTAAAATTAATCAATGATCATTATAGCTTGAAGAAAGAGGAAATGACCAAGTGGAAATGGTAAGGGTGTAACCTCAAGGGGACTTATTGGATTTTCTTCTTATCTTCCTTCATGTGGTTTATGACTCCTCTTGGAATGTATCATCACTCCTCCATCAACCAATAAAAAGGAAGCTCTATCTTTGCATGGTGTGGTTCTCATATATTCAAAAACAAACCAAAGAATGAAAAAAATTAATAAAAAAAGAGAGAAAAAAACAATAATGGAAATTCAAAGCACATCCCTTAGACATAATAATGAGCTACAAGCACTGGTTATGGGTCTGGAAAGACATGCTACCCATGCCTAAAGGTTTCCCTCTAACTAAGGCCCTTCTTTTCTTATTCTCTTTTTGGAGTGATGATTGTTCTTTGAGGTGGTTATGGACTCATGGTGGTTGGTAGAATGGAACACATCAATGCAAGGTTAGTGTTCATAGTATGGACTTGGTCTAAGCTTGGACAAATAGGTATGCTAATCATTTTAATCATATTTATCACAAGAACCTATTATGGACATGGTCAGGTACCTTACATCCTAATCTTTGCAATCCCTTCTAATCCCATTATTCACCTCATTGCTACATGTAGTTATGAGCCTTTTGGTTTTTTATAGTATAGTGTAACATCCCAACCATGGTAGTTGTATGTTATTAGGAACAAAGACATGCTCTACATTTAACTTATTGTGTATCCATGGACATCTATAGAAGTGGTTATGCAAGGGCATTATGGCAGAAGCCTACTTTGGGGAGGACCCACTTGTATAACTTTTGTTGATCATGGCTTTGAACTAACCTTCACATCTTCTAGAATATCAATGATAATTTCTTTGAATTTATGCATAATTTTGGGACTACTTCTCATCACTTTCAATCTATTTTTTACTTTTTCCTACCTTTTTGTTAAAATATCCTTCAAGTTCAATATTTCTTGGCCATCTTTTGAATCAGACCATTGGTCTCAATTGTTAGAAAAATTGTGTGCTTCTAGAGTTACACTTATTAGTCATGGGAGCTAGGGATGTCCACTCTAAAATTTTTCTATCCTATTTTCGAACATCATGGTAACTAATAATAATTGATCAAAATAATGTGAATAGCTTGATGATTTTAGTTACCTCATAGCCTTGGCATAGTATGTTGTCATCACCTTGTGCTTAAATGAAAACTAAGGGATCCAAAAAGGGTTAATTATTAAGGAAAATTTTCCAAAAGTAATGTTAATCCTTTGGTGACTACAGGTGATGCTAAAAGAAATGCCTAAAGAAGAAGGTCTTTTTCCAAGCATAAAAATGAAGCCAAGAGGGGGACAACAAACGATATGCCCATGGAAAAATCATAGCACATTTAAGATAGCAACTTAAACATCACATGTTTGTTGGAACCATGGGACAATAAGAATAAATTTTAGTCTATCCTTCAAGAATATTCCACATAACTAGAGAAGCATCAACATAAAAATCTAGGTTGGAAGTTTACCACTACTGGCAACAACAAGATAAATCATCTTCAGTAGATTCTTGAAGACCTTTGCAAATTTTGTAATCTTCAAAGTCTGTCTAGTATTTTTTTCACTCTATCATTTTGTATGCATCCACTCAAATAAAATTTTGTAATGCGACACTTAAAGTTAGTCAGTAGTTAGCATCAGTCAATAATCCCATCATTCTAAATTTTTTATAAAGAAAGCTTGGTCCTATCCTGTTAACTCGAGGACAAGTTTTTATTTAGTCATGGAGGTATGATGAATCATTAGTTGGCTAGGATATTTAACAAAACATTAATTTTTAGTCTCAGCTCTAATATCTTAGCTTCAATATCTTAGCCTCGATATCTTGGCTCTAATATCTTAGCCCCAATAACTAGGCCCTATCAACTATTTCCCATCAATGCGGCCTCGTCGACGTAAATGTTGCATCTATAAGGCATCATCAATGTAGCCCAGTAATAAAATCTATAAATACATGATCACAGCCATGTTTATGGAATTCTTTGATCAATAGAGTAGCCAAACTCTTGAAATTTTATTCCATAATCTTAGAGAATAATTAGTGAGTGCCTGCAATGTGGATCTGAGTTAGTTGTACAATGTCTTATTGGAGTGGCAATGTACATGGAAACATTCCATGAATAGCAATAAGATCAAGATTGATTCTTATTCATTGCAACACTTTGACTTAGATTAAATTTACTTTTAATGCAATTTATATTCCATGTACTTACTTAATATTTATGTTTCCATGCATGTTAATAAATTGGTGGAATGAGTGCAACTAGCTTCAAGCGTAAACACATATTCACCTGGTAATCCCAACAATGTTATTGCTTGGTTCACCCAGTAGCATAGTGCTTGGTAATCCTAGTAGTAGATATGTGGGTTTAGGACATGTACGACAAGTTGGGAATAGACACTCATCGACCATAGGCTAGTTTAGAATTTACTTTCCATTGTTAATTACTTTAAATAAATGATTTCTTTATTACCATTAGGAGTAGCATAAGGCTAAGACAACATCAAGAATCATATGCCTCACTCTGGACTAAACCATACATGACAAAGCTACCACTAGTCCAAGTGGGAAGACAACGAACTACAATCAAGGCATAATGATCTAGATGTCACAACTAGTCCCATCCGTGAAATTCGATCAGATCATTCATGAATGCTTGTGATTCATATGGTTAGGCATAGGGGGTACCTCTCTACTCATTAATTATGTTTTTGACTATCCTATTTATATCCACATAAATCATAGTGCCATCAAGTGTGATTCTTTATTTTTTTTATGAGGTGAAACCTTCATTGGGTTTCTTTGCCAAGGTTGGTTTTGATATGGCTTCCTTGTTGAATGAGGTGTGTTACATCCAACAAACTGAATGGTTTTTCCATTGAATGAGATGTGTTACACTCGATGGACTTAATGGCTTTCTTGTTGAATGAGATGTGTTACATTCAATAGACTTGTGGATGGAGCATGACGAAGGGATATCAGCCACAATGTATAGATATCAAACATTATTCAACCTTGTTATGCAAGGTAAGAAAGGTTATGATCAGGTTCTGGGGTTTGGCTTAAGGAGTGGTGATAGGAATGATGTGAAATAAGCACTCTTAATAAAGTAGGAAAAACTCACCGAATCTTGCACATTGAGGTCACATGATGACTTGCTGCCATGATGAGTTATACCTTTACGATAACTTCCAAGCTTCATCCTACAAGAAAAACTCCAAGAGGATAAGAAAATAAAGGAAAGAAAACATGTTACAATACAATGCATAAGGCCATAAAATAATAAAAATAGGCTACCATAGGTCACCATGTTACAAATTTTAATAATTCCCTCATACAAAAAATGGTCATGCAAGCTTGCTTATTATTAGCTATGATGATCATCAATGTTGGCTGCTATAGGATACATGTAACAAGGCTTCAGATAGGAATGATTGACCAGATTAGCCAAATCATTCCTATCCATGTTGGCTATCCTGAATGCTCCAACGCTATAGGCTTTGGGGACCAAGAAAAGCCCTTTCTAGTTAGTTGAGAATATGTTTACATGCTTACAGACAGCCTTAAGAATGAAGTCACCCTCCTTGAACTTATGCTTGGTCAAGTTATGGTGGTCTTTTCATTTCTACCTCTCTTGTTAGTGCTCAATGTAAGTAAGCGTTGACACCTATTGCTCCTCCACTGAGTCTAGGTCCATGTTACATAGCTCCTTATTCTACTCATCATTGATGAAGTCAAATAAGGCTACTTGAAGCAATGCCACCTATAATTCAAGAGGTAAAATGGCTTTAGAACCATAAACTAGGCCATAAGGAGTTATACTAATTGTCATTTGGAATGTTTTTTAATAGGCCCAAAGTGCATGGACAAGCCACTCATGCCACCTAAGCTTGCTATTATTCAACATCTTTCTAAACAAGTTGATGATGGCATTATTTCTTGCTTCTTCTTGTTCATTAGCTTAAGGGTAATAAGGTGATGAAAACGAGTACTTAATGCCTAGGTCATGACAAAATTTCTTCATTTCTTGGCTACTAAAATGTGGTTCATTATCTATGAATATGATCATAGGAATGCTAAAATGGGCTATAATGTTATCAAGTATAAATCTACAAACTTGTTTAGATGTTTTTCTTCTTAGGGGAATAGCTTAAACCAACTTTGTAAAGTATTTTATTGAAGTAATGATAAAGCTATGCCTTATAGAAGACTTAGGCATTATAGGTATAATGATATCCAACCCCTACTGTTGGAATGGCCAAGTAATCTGAGTAGTGTGTAACTCAATTAGTGGCACATGTATTAGGTTACTATGTTGTTAACAAGTATCATAGGTCTTAAGCTTTTGTAGGTAATTTCTTTCCATATAGGATCAATAATAACTTAACTGTATAATCTTAGTAGCCATGGATCTAGGTCTTATATGTCCCCCACATGTCCCCCATGTACACCCTCATGAACTAGAGTAAGTTCATCACCAACTCTTTGATGATGCAAATGATGATAACTACTAGGGAGAGTTGGAAATTCCTAAAAAATTTAAGCAAGAGCCCCTTGAACTAAAAACTCTACTAGTCGGCATAGAATATGTATTCTTAAAAAATGGGAAACTAGTCATAATCAATGCAAATCTTACTCTAGAGCAAAAAAATATGCTGTTAAATATGGTTGAAAAATGGTTAGTAGCTTTTGCCTGGTCATATCTTGAACTCATAAGGATTGATCCTAGGATATGCTAGCATTGCATCTACAATGATCCAACCATGAAGCCAAAGAGGTAACCACAGAGGTGATTAAACCCCTTGTCAAAGAGGAAATTGAACAACTTCTCAAGACAAGGTTCATTTCTCCCATTGCGGATAGTGAGTGGGTTAGTCCACTTGTTATTGTGCCCAAGAAAGGTGGCAAGTGGTAGGTTTGCATTGATTTCAGTTGTTGAATATGGCAACATTCAAGGATTATTTTTTGTTTCCATTTGTTGATTAGGTGTTAGATACAATATCCAGGCATTGCTACTATAGTTTTCTAGATGGTTATAATGGCTATAACCAAATCCAGATCATGCCAGAGGACCAAGCCAACAAGTCCCTGAGGGACTTTTTCATATCACAAGATGCCTTTTGCTATGTGCAATGCCCCTGCTACATTTCAACACCTGGTCCTAAGCATTTTTCAACAACAAATTGGTAGTGGTGTGGAAGTATTCATGGATGACTTCTCCACTAATGTAGCTACATTTGAGTAAGCCTTGGACTGCCTTGAGCAAGTACTGAAATGATGCATTGAGATAAACCTCAAGCTTAATTAGAAAAAGATTCATCTAATGGTCTAAGAAGGCATTGTATTAGGACATAGAATGTCACAAGTAGGAATTGAGGTTGATCCTGAAAAAATAAGGGTCATCCAAGGAATAAACTGCCAACAAAAGCTATCAAAGATGTTTTGTCATTCCTTGGACATATTGGCTACTACTGGTGATTCATAGAGAATTTTTCTAAGATCACAAAACTATTGGTGAAGCTAACAAAGAAAGATGCTCCATTTGTCTGGACTATGAAATGTGAAGCATTCCAACAGCTGAAAGAAAAACTTGTAGAAACTCCAATCCTATAAGCACCTAACTAG
Source organism: Gnetum montanum (assembly GCA_015680685.1). Lineage (NCBI taxonomy): Eukaryota > Viridiplantae > Streptophyta > Gnetopsida > Gnetales > Gnetaceae > Gnetum > Gnetum montanum. The sequence goes on along the minus strand of MNCI01000719.1, from coordinate 274,714 downwards.
TCCAGACCATTTCATGTTATGAAGAATACATCAAATTATGCCTTGGGAGCTATGCTTATGCAAATGGATGATAATAAATGTCCATATTACATCCACTATGCTAGCCGAAGCGTTGTGGGTGCACAACTAAACTACACCACCACAGAAAAAAATTGATGGCAATGGTGTTTACTATAGAAAAGTTTAGGCATTATGTGTTTTGATATAAAGTGTTTGTGCACACAGATCATAGTGCCATCTGCTTCTTAATGAACAAGCCAATGATGAGCCCCCATGTCATATGATGGCTAGTGATCTTACAGGAATTTGATCTCACAATGGTAGATCGAAAGGGCATTGAGAATGTGGTCATTGACCACTTGTGTCAATTATAATGGGACAACAAAGAGGAAGAGAACCCACTATCTGATATGTTTCTTGATGAACTCCTCTTTACTAGGGCTATAACTGAATAATTACCCAATGAGCCTAAATGGTATAATGAAATTCTCACTTATCTTCTCACCAAAGAGATGCCACAAGGGTTGGACCACCAGAAGAAATAGTAGTTTCTTCACTAGGTAAAATTTTTCATGGAGATCAATGGATACATCTACAAGGTGTGCATTGATGGCCTGGTTCATTGATGTGTTCTTGATGTTAATCAACTACGCATTCTTCAAGATGCTTATGAATGTCCTTGTGGAGGCCACTATGCTGGGAGATGCACAACCATTAAGATCATGATGGTAGGGTACTATTGGCCAACAATCTTTAGAAATGCTCATCAATATATCCACTCTTATGAACAATGCCAATGAGATGGTGGAATGATTGATCGAATGGAGGAATCTCAACAATGGATTCAACAAATGGAACCCTTCAACATATGGGGCATTGACTTCATGGGTTCCATCACGCCCATGTTAAATGGAAAGGTATAAATCATAGTTGTTGTTGACTATTGTATAAAATGGGTAGAAGTAGTAGTTGTCATCAACTATACATCTTTTACTACTACTCAATTTGTACAAAAAAATGTTGTAAATAGGTTTGGTGTGCCACGTGCATTAATTTTTGATAATGGAGTTCACTTTACAGGTACTACCTTTCAGAATCTTATGCAATGCCTAGGGGTTGAACATAAACTCACAACACCCTATCATCCCCAAGCCAATGGTTAAGCTGAGGTTACCAATAGGGAAATCACAAGGATTCTAATAAGAACTTTTACCAAATATAGAAAATACTGGAGGAAAAAACTTAATAATGTCCTTTGGGCCTATCACTCAACATGGAGACTTCCTATAAGCTATTCTCTCTATGAGCTTGTGTATGGAAAATTACCAACACTTCTTATTCAATTCAAGCTTCGTACACTTTCAATAGCCTATGACCTCAACCTTAACTTGAGTTTAGCACAAAAAGAAAGACTAATGAATCTCAACTTGCTAGAAAAAAATTGATTGGTGGTCCTATCATCTAACAAGTTGCACAAGGCATTTAACAAAAAGTGCATGACCTTAAAATCAGGAAAGTCAAATTTCAATTGGGACATAAGGTTCTTTACTAGAACCCCACACACATACCTCAATGAACTAAGTTTCAAATGTTGTGGAAAGGACCTTATATAATTTATGAAACTTTTTCTTCAAGGGCCATGATGATTTACAAACTTTTGAGCATAGACATCAAACAACTAGTTAACATACAACAAGTCAAACCTTTCCATGAGCATAAGCTAGCAAATACAATAAATGCCTCATTGGATGGACAACCATGCTCAATATTTTGGATCTCCTCCTTTCAACTTAGTCATGGGGGAGATGGCCATCCATGTTAACACATTATTTATTTTACATCTTCTTATTTTCATGTTATTAATCATTTCTAATTTTTGTTTTATAGAATCATTAGTACATTTGCTATTTTTTGAATATTTTACACTTTCTTTTATTTTGGTTTGATTTTCTAACTTTTTGTTAATAAGTGCTAGGCATAGTGGTAATTTGTTACTTGATGGTGGTACGTACTATGTTGTTATTTGATTGTTAGTGTCTAGATTCTAGCTTTGAATTTTGTTATGGATAATTAGGACATGGTTTCTTTTTCATGCAATAGGTAGTGTGTCCACAACATCCACCCATCCACAAACTCTATGGTTTTTCTTGTTCTGGAAATGTGCAATCCCTTTTTCATTAACAAAATTATAAGAAATTTGTGACTTTGGTAGTTTCTAGAATTGAAAAGGATTCAAAGGTTTGAATAGGGTGTGACTTCAAGGGGATTCAGTATTCTTTGTGCATTTATGCTTGCTTGGGTGCATGTGTGTTTTCATGGATTTCTTATCCTTTCGTGTTGACCAATAAAAGAAAGTTGAATAAGTCTTTGCATGGTGTGGTTCTCAGAAAAAAAATAGACAAACAATGATAAGAATTTAGAGCACAACTCTTAGACACAATAAATAAATAAGTCTTTGCATAGTGTGGTTTCCATTTAAAAAAAAATAATGGAAATTCAAAGCACGCCCCTTAAACAAAATAAACAAGTTACAAGCACTAGTTATGAGACTAGAAAGACATGTTACCCATGTGTGAAGGTTCCCTCTAACTAAGGCCCTTGCTCACTTCCTACTTGTCTTTTCTTCTCTAATAAGGAATGATGGTTGTTCTATGGAAGCACTCTTGTGTCTAAGAGGGGTTGAATGGTCTTAGAATGGTGATGTGAAGTTACTAAACGTGGTTGGTTTTGGTCTAGACTAAGGATGGATCTTATTAAGTCATTTAACCATAAAATTCACAAGGGACTTCATGTAACCTTAATTAGGAACTCCATTCTACACTCTCTCTCATCCATATATGCTCTTCATGTTTCACCTCACTGCTGGTTTCATGTTCTTGTTCGATGTCCTAGTTTGATGTGTCAAAATTCTTAGGTAGTTTCTTTCACGGGGCCCATGGACTTCTTAGTTTGAAGTCATGCAAGGGTAATAAAAGGCTTGTGATTACTTTGGGGAGGACCCACTTGCATGTCTTTTGGTTGGATTAGTTAAGTTCTTTATCCTTAGATACTCTTACAATCAAATCCTTTTGTTTCCCTCATCAATAACATCCAGTTGTGCACATCTTCACAACATTTTTTTAGTGAAACCTTTTATTGTTACTACTATGAATTCTTACATCCTCTTTAAGCATTTCATCCTGTTTGAACTTTTTAAATTTAATGGACCGCTTATCTATTTTACCCTATTTGCCAATCTTCCTACTAACACTCCTAAAGGAATCAATCTCCATAATCACAACCTAGACAAGTATAACCACTGATGAGGCAAGGTTCTTACTAGATATGTGTTACACATTGCATAGTAATCCATGATTTTGTTGTTATTGCAATGGAAAGCATGGGTGGAATGTGTAGATTGGAAGTAGGATTGTCATCACAAAGGAAGTAGTAGTAGCAAGACCACATGATGAGGAATGTTCATGATCATTGAATCTTCTTCCTCGCTCTTTAGCTGCCAAAGTAGTGGATGTTAGTTTTATCTAGGATGTTCACTTCTCTTATCATGAATACCCACTGTAACGATGGAAAATGTCGGCAGCTGGAAAATACCAAACAAAATCCCGTGTACACAGTTTTAACCACGGATCCGTGCGAGGGCAATGCTAGAGAAAACAAATCTGCGGCGCCCTGAACGGTCTTTTCGATCAGACAGGGACTTACTGATTAGTAAATCGATGAAGATTACGAAAATTTCGTGGAACGATCTGATTCGACGAGTCGGGAAATGAGAGAAAATCAATGTAGATGAATGGGAACAATGGTGACAGCGTTAACACGACAATAGGAATCAGACATGAGAGAAACACGTGATTACAAGATCTATGGTTTGACTTGGAAAAATGAGTATTTTGTATATTCAAGTTACACTGGGGAGGCCTCGATTTTTTTGTATGAAGCAAACACAAAGTAACAAGAAACAAGAAAACTGTCTGAGCAGAAGTCAAGAATAGAATCCGATCTACCTTGGAGGCCAGAGAAGGGATGCAAGGAAGGTCAAGTGCTGACGTCTACTGATCAACTGCTTCTGATGAATAGAAACTCACAAACCACACCAGATGATCTCTGGATCTTTGATCTGCTCCTTTTGCCTTAGGTAGTTTTTGCTCGGAATTACCGACGATCACCGATGGGGAAAGTTGTGTCTTCGCCAAAGGGGGTAATCGCTCTTACTGCCAATGCTCAAGCCAAGTGTCTTTTGTCTCTGTCTCTCCGTTGTTCTCCTGTTGCCTCTGTTCTATCTGGTTTCCTGTTTTTCTTCACCAACTGGGACATTTATAGGTTGAACAATATGTGAAGAAGGGACAACTGTGATGACACGTGTTTCAAACTTCTCAGAAGATCGTTGACCTAACCAGCTTTGTGTTGAAATCCATGACTACGCACAATACGTGCATCTGCGTATTATGCATATGAGTGACAAGTGTGGGTCGGGCATGTCTCAGTTAATTTTGGGCCGCATTACGCTCGTACGCATTGCATCGCGTGCAAGAGCGTAATAAAGTATACAAGCAAAGGACTCAAGCTGCTTTACGCTGGTTCACGCTGCCGAGCGTAGTAAAGCATAAACAACGATTATCTTGGCGACGGGTTACACTACGTACGCTGCGTAGCGTAAGGAGCGTAACTTGGTCCATCGCGCTTCCTTTGGATTCTCTTTGGCATTTTCGAAGCCCATTATGCTGCCTTGCGTAATAGAGCGTAAATCTGCCCTTAGGCAAAAGACTCAGCTAAAATACACGAGCGATCGCATATTACGCTGCTTAGGCCTTAGGCTTTGCCAAATCTGCTGAAGTAAGCTGCCTTTGAACATCGGACTATGTTACGCAAAGCGTCATTACGCTATGCTGCGTGCTACAGCGTAAAGATGGAAAACATAGTAAGATAGAAAATTAGCGGAAGAAAACCGAAGTCTTGATGCTGCGCATCTCTCTACTTTGCTCTGCCCTGCCTCGTTTTTCTTTCTGGAATTCTATCATGTGCTCTTGCCTGAATCACAAATCTTTGCCTGAGGCCGACTCGCAATTTCCACGGTGTTTCACCCACTTTGTAAAAGATTGTAATTACATATACTTGGGCACTCAAAGTTTGTTTGTTTCATCTAAGTTAGTTTGTATATCAATCAATAATCCCATACCTTCCCAATATTTTGTAAGGAACTTGTTCCTCCTCCTCTTCACTCAAGGACTAGTTTTGATTTAGTCATGGGGGTATGATGAGTTATGATTTGACTAGCTCCAATATTGGATATTCGATATTAGATCCTCAATATTGGATACCCAATGTTGGAGCTCATGATGCAATGTTGAATATTTGATATCGTGGGGTATATGCCAACCTATAAATATAGTGCTTGGGCTCACAGTTTTAATAAGTTTTTCATAGTTTTTGTCATAGATAGTGAAGCTCTTGTAGTTTTTTTTCTTCAGAGTTAGAATATTTTATGAGTGCTTGTAGCAAGAGTCTAAGTGTATATAGATCTTTGTTCGAGCACTGATATACTTGAGCACATTAGTGTGATGGGAATAAAAATGAACCCTTTTGATCATCCTTACATCACTAAGAATAGATCAATGTTTACTTAACATATTTAATATTCATGGACTCTACGTTTATGCACTTTAGTTTAATGCATTGTCATTAACCAAGTAATTTTCAGTTGTTAATAAACACAACCTTGACCGTTTTGAGCATACATGTAGCACATGGTAATCTAGAAACGCTGAACATTTGGTAATCCAACAAGGCTATATGTGTTCAGGATGTATTTAGGAAAGTGGAATAAGTACTTCTGTTAAGCTAGCTAGGCAGTGGATAAATTAGATCCCAAATTAATCTACCATTCATTATTGTTGTATGCGATTAAACTTAAAAAACATAAAATGATAAAAATCATGTGTCTCAGTTACACTTAAACCATATCCTTAAGCTTCAAAAGTGTAGTTTGGAAGAAAACTAACGTTCTCAATGTTCATTTCACTTCCTACAAAATTAGTGGACTAGAGAACTATAGGTCCATGAAATTTGACTGGATCATCTGTGAATGCCTTAGTGATTCGTATGGTTGGGCATAGGGATACCTTGCCACTCATCACCTAGTGGTAAGACACTTGATTTAGAAGCTCCAACTCATGAATTCAATTCTAGTGGACAATTGTAAGTTATATAAAGTTCTAATTGGACTATATATCCTGGGGTGTACCTATGTTTCACTTATTTTAAGTTTCAAAACCACTCTCTGCATCCCCTCCTTCCTAGGCACTAGCCCGTAGCCCCCTACAAGTTCTACTAGGTAGTAATAATAAAGGGTTAGTTGAGTGGCAAGACATATTTGAAAGATTCAGGTCATGAGTTCAATTCTAGTTAGCAATGCTAAGTGATTAAGTTCTAATTGAACTACATTACAATTCTTTCAAGGTTTCAACATCCTTGCTGTACCCACCCACTACATCCCCCCTCCTCCCTACCCACCCTAGCTACGGTTCTATTGGGTAGCCTAGTGGTTAGACTCTTGATTTGAAAGCTCTAAGTCATGGGCTCAATTCTAATAGGCAATGTTGAATTATAAAGTTCTAATTAGACTATATATCTTGGAATGTACTATATTATAATTATTTTTGGGTTCCATCATTGTTATTTCAAAAGGGGAGAAGTGGGACGGTAAGAAGCTATGTTGAGCTATGGATGATACAACCTCTGTTTTGTTTAACTTAAAAAATTTAGTATTAACCAAGTCCCTAGATTCACTCTCGATATTTATATTTTATCAAATTCATGTTTTTTTTATATCTATATTATTATTATGAATAAATTTTTTATTTTCTAGGTTTCTTTTTACATTTTTTAAAATAAAAGATATAAAGAAGTAAATAAGCATACCAAATCAAAAATGCATGTTTTGATGAATTCTTATAGTATGGAATTTGTTTTTTTAAAAAAAAAAAAATTTATATCAGCAATGAGGTATTAACCTAGTAGTAAGATTTTTGATTTGAAAGCTCCAAGTCATGGGTTCGATTCTACTGAACAATGTTATGTTATAAAGTTATAATTAGACTATATATCTTGGGGTGTACTTATATTATAATTATTTCAAGTTCTAATACCTTGTGTACCCACCCCCTAAATTAATTCTTATTTAATAATGAGATGTTATCCTAGTGCTAAGACTCTTGTGGGTTTAATTCTAATAGGTAATATTAAGTTATAAAGTTAATTTGACTATACTTATTAAGGGTAAATATTGTTCAACAGAAAGTTTTGAGCTCCCTATAATAATTCCACCCTTGGAAAACATCGTTTGACACCACCTAAGAGTCCCAACAATAGCAATAAAAGAGGATAGACTCAAGGTGGACTATGCCTTACCACTTAGCTCACTTGTTTCACATCATAGAGTACATAACTTGTTAGCCAATGGTTAGAGGTGCTAGAGTCACCATAAGTATTAATTATGCAACTAGACCAACAAGATGCATGCATACATAATAAGCACATAATATATCATTCTCCTAGAAAGGCTATGACATGTTCCTATACTAACGCATATTGCCCTAAGCCTCACTCTAAAGAGAGGATGGTGGTTTAAGCATTGAAGCCAAAGCTCCTTCACAAGCCTATATATCCCCTGTTCCTATACGAATGCATCTAGCCCTAATTGCCACTCTAAAGAGAGTATGGTGGCCTGAGCATCAAAGCCAAGGCTCCTTCAAAAGTCTATATATCCCTATGACAAGGTTCACAAGCAATTAAGGCACATAGAATCCAAAAGGTTCTCCATGCTTCTTCAACCCTTATTTCAGAGGAAAAAAACCTTCAATCCACCAATAAGGCATGCTTTCCTAAACTCCCTTTTGCAACATAAAAAAAGGTAAAAAGAAATTGATTTAATTTTTAACACCTCTCATTCAAAATCAATTTGAGATTATTGAAACATTGCTTACTTTGTTAAATTGTATGTGAGTCTTGACATGGTAATCCCAGGTCATAGGTTTAATTCTATTAGGTATCATTGAGTTATAAAATTCTATAAATATTAGGGTATATCTATGTTTCACTTATTTTAGGTTCCAACATCCTCTTAATTCTAAGGATTATGCTACTATGATATTTCTATTAGCCTAGTGGTAAGAATCTTGATTTGAAAGCTCTAAGTCATGGGTTCGATTCTAGTGAGTAATGCTAAGTTATATATCTTGCGGTATACTTTTATTATAATTATTTTAAGTTTCTAACACCCCCACCTCCACCTCCTCTATGGATATTTTTATGTTACTCTTAAGTTCTTCTAAAGTATCATGTTGAGTATATGGAGGAGGGGTGTTAAACCCATGTAGCCCTAACATCTAGCCCTAAGCCCCACTCTAAAGAGAGGATGGTGGCCAAAGCATCGAAGTCAAAGCTCCTCCACAAGCCTATATATCCTTGTGATGAGGTTCACAAGTAATTAGGACCCATGAAGTTATAAATGATGGTTAGAATAACATAGAACCCAAAAGGATCTCCATGATTCTTTGATCCTTGTTCTAGAGGGAAACAACCTTTGATCCACCAATAAGGCATGTTTTTCTACACACTCTCTCCCAACATAATAAAAAGGAAAAAAATTTAATTCCATTTTTAACACTTGTCATTTAAAATTAATTTGAGGTTAGTAAGAAACTGCTTACTTGGTTAAAATGTGTGTAGGTCTTGACATGGTAATCCCAAGTTACAAGTTCAATTCTATTAGGTAGCACTGAGTTAGAAACTTTTGTAAATATTAGGATGTATCTATGTTTCATTTATTTTAAGTTTTTACACCCTCTTAATTCCAAGGATTATGCTAACATGATATTGTTAGGGTATACTTCTATTACAATTATTTTGGGTTTCCAACACCTCCACCTCCATCCCCTTTGCATATATTATTATGTTATTCTTAAGTTCTTCTAAAGTATCATGTTGAGTATATGGAGGGGAGGTGCTAGACCCCAAAAAAATGAATAATAATATTTAAAGAATTTAGAGTACATTATATCATTAATGAATCATACATTGGGCTATGTCGATGGGCATGTGTCAATGCATCCCCATTGATGCATGGGTTGATGCATCAATGCATCGACACATATAGTGTTTGTCTCTACCTATATAAATGTGCATACTCACCACATTTATGGCACTACTGAGTCAATAGCATAATGAAGTTTTTGCAATTTTTTCCCATAAGAGTTAGAATATTGTCTAAGTACCTGTAGTAGGACTTCAAGGATTGTATGGATCCTTATTTGAGCATCAATGTATTTGGATATCTTGATTTGACGTCAATAAAGACAAGATTATTAGAACTCCTTGTAGCACTCAGAATAGATTAATGTTTATTTTCATTCACTTTACATTTATGTTTTTAATTAACGAATACACTTAAGTAATACACATAAGTACGACTGCCTCAAGCATATTGTTAACGCTTGGTAATCTTAGCAATGTTAGCACTTGGTATGCCTAGTAGCCTAACACATGGTAACCTAGTAGCATCATAACAAGTTTAGGATGTGTACAGAAGGTGGGCCTGGATACTTATGTTAGGAAATAAACTAAGGCATTTGATAGTTACTTAGAATAGTTGTAAATTAATCACTTTATTTCATACTTAGACTTAATCAAATTAAATATAAAATTAATAAAAATCATGTACCTTGGCTCACACTTAACCATACACTTACACCTACACAAGTGAAGCCAAGAAGACAATGATCACGTCGTTAAGTCACTATCTTTGTTATTGGCATTAGAGAGCTAAAATCCACAAAATTTAACCAGATCACTAGTACAATGCTTATGATTCGGATGGTTGGGCATAGGGACTACTCACCACTCATCAGTTATGTTATTGTTGGGGATTTTAGCTAGCTAAGTGTGCTATCTATGAAAGATAGTGAAACCATTCACTAACATTGTAAAAAGAACTTAATGCTAACATGATTAAGATAAAGAAAAATAACAAACACACACTATTTGTTCTTAATCACTGATATGAATTCTTCTTGCAAGGAAGGCTCTCTTCCACCATTCATAGGTGAATCCAATCAAAGACAAGAAGACCACAAGACACTTGTGCCTCACCAATTTAAGGTGATCTACACTCATTTGGATGCTTACACTCCAAATTTCACCTTCATCTTGCAATAGGACGAGTAGATGTGATGGAGGGACATGGAAGGCAACATTGTGTTGCCTGCCAACTGATCTATTCTTGAAATGTTATTAAACAATCTCATCAAGATGGATATTGTAGGACTCAATGTAGAATACGAGGTTCAAGATCATGCTTATCAAGATTATCATTCCACAGAAGCACAAAGAAAGAAATATCGACAAATGGAAGCTAGATATGAGGCCTCAAAAGGCAAATGGTTTCCTAACCACTTGTTTCTTGTTGCTCCTCATTGTACAATCATTTTTCTATTATAATTGGTCAAAGTGAGACATGCCTCAGAGTGCAAGGATCAACACACTTGCATTTTTTCCTTGTGATTTTTGTTCTCTTTTGTTGCCTTGCAAGGTTGATGTGCTTCTTGTGAGAAGACATATTGCTTGAGCTTGTTGGAATCCTATGGGATTGAGTGTTGGCATAGCACCACAATACTATGGAGCAGAGCTCAAGTTGTAAAGATTATGGGATCTTGGAAATCACATTCTAAGATTGTGGGGACCTTATAGGATTAAGTGGATTCATAGCATCAAGTCACTTTGGAGTGGAGCTTAGAGTTTGTACAAGATGTGGTATTCTTTAAACCACATTTGAGAGGAACAAAGTCCAAAGGTATGCTTGTGAACTATCCTCAAATTGTGGACTACCCAAGTTGGAGAACCATGTTAAATTTGGTCTGTGTGCTTTATCTTAAAGAATTTTAATTTGGGGAACTTATTCATCCCCCTTTCTAAGTTCAATGATCCACAAGTGATATTAGAGCCTGGTACTCTTTTTCGTTATCAACTTGAAGAGTGAACAATGGAGGGGATATCTTATACAAAGCCACCCATGTTCAACAGATTTAAATTCACCTATTTTGTTGGCACATTTTTGGCCATTTAGTGGAGTAGGCTTTATGAGGTTAAATACAAAAAATTTAATCAAGTAAAAACAAAGAAAAGTGATTGAAAGATACCAATTTTCTTTGAAATTATTTTGATTGATGGTTTAGCTTTAGCTCTGAAGAGCTTTTTTGTTTCTAAGAGTGTAAAAGTCCATGACTTTATATACTTAGCTTTTGGGAAAATTCAACCCCTTTTTGATTGTAGGTTAATTGATAATTCTCATGAATATAAGAGGAAAAGTGAGAGCAAAAACTTGTTAAATATAATTAAGCCTTTTGTGTATGAAACATAAGAGAGAGAGTTATATAATAATATTGCACATTCAATACTATAACCCATCACAAAATTTATTAAGTGGAGAGGTTCTCCCTTTTATTGGAGGACTTGTTATGGTTTAGCATATCAATATCTTCTCCAACCTACTCTTTGGGAACATTGCATTTCATATTGTTGAATGGCTAAATGTGATCAATGTTAATCTTTCCTTCAACAAAACCTATCAAAATCCTTGGGCAATAAGCTTACATATTAGAAGACCATGGATCTTTCTCATAACAAGATTATGGATCTTATTTCGAAGTCTTTTTCCAACCTTACTTTTCTTCAAGTTTTAAATTTACCATTTAACAAATTTGAAGGTAGTGTCAACTATTCTAAAGGCTCTCTCCAAAGATTGAAAAATTAGTCATTCCTACACAAATCCTACGTGATTGCAAGAAAATGGAACATGAACAAAAGTAATCTAATTTGGTTGGGTCCCTAATTTTCTCAACTACCTAAAAAGTTGTAGAGTTTTTAGTCCATTCCCATGGAACCCACAAGTAGTAATCATCGCATTCTAGACAATTACATTTTTACTAGGCATATCGTTGAACACTTGGCAAGCATCCTTTATCGCTCCAAATTTCTTGTACATATCTGAGAGGGTAGTTTCCAAATAGAAATTCTTGTAGAAATCACTCTTCAGAATTTTTGAATGAATCATTTGTCCATGAAAAGTCATAGAAATTTTGGAATAGGCCTTGAGTAGAGAAGAGTATGTGAAATTATCCACCCAGAATGAAAAATTGAGCATTTGGTGATAAATAATAAATGCTTCTTAATGGGATCTACACCAAGCATGAGTTTTGATGATTATGTTGTACAAAAACACATTTTTGTGGACTATAGTATTGAAGAGTAGCTTGGCTTCACCTACGACACCATGGAATCCATGAATAATGTTTTTGATAGTTTTGATGGAAATGGTGCTGTTATAAATTGGAATGTTTGAGAAAATCTTACAATTTGATACTGAAACTGGAATAGCTGTGCCTTCACATTCACATTGATACACATATTCTCTAAGTGTGCAAATCAAATTTATCTACCTCCACAATTTCTAAGCTTCAAGACTTGAATTCAAGGGATGGTTTCTCTCTGTACTTGAAACACCATCAATTTTGGGCTGTTGTGACTCAGTACTAGATTTGTTTAAGCATTGAGACCTAGGTGAAATTTCTCCAAGTGTGGTGTCATGCTAGGTCACACAGACCGCATGGCACCCTGGAAGTCCTAACGTCTGCAAAGTTTTTCCTGAGTCTATCTACTATGCCCCTTAGCACAGTCAGTGTAGCATCCATGTCCATGGCCAGTTTTCACCAAAAGGACACCAGGGGTGGGCTAAAAAATTCGGCAAATTTTCTATCTTCTGGGTCATCCTAGTTGCCAATCCACCCAGGTGCTAGGCTAGGAGTAGTTAGAAGTGTTCAGGATGCACAAAACAATTCAGCAAATTTTCTATTTTTGACCTACCACGCTTTGCTATGCTACATAGCATAGACAACATGGTAGGCCATGTGGGACTTAACCAAACATAGAAGGTGCATTTGGGTGGTTCTTCAACTTCCAAGGTTACCTATCCTACTTCACCACAAAGTGTGACCAGCATATCATGGGAAATATTTGCAAATTTTGTCAGAATTTGGCCCAAATCGGTGTTATGCTATGCTACACTATATAGCGTTGCACAAGTTGAGAGCCTAGATTTCTTCTAAGTGTTGTATCAAAAGATAGTCAAGCTATCTAGCTGTATTTAGCAATATTCTGACTCTTGAGGTTGCTTGGCCAAGTACACAATAGAATGTGATTATCCAGGAATGAAGGAAAATTGCAAGTCTTATTAATAATCAGCCAAAAATAGGTGCTACACTGTGCTACATTACATAGTGTAGCATAGCATAGTGCAGTGTAATAGAGATGTTAGGGTCTAAAACTTTCTAAGTATGAAATAGAAAGTTGTCAAGCCATTTTGACATGAAAGATGCATTTTTAGGCTGATAAAATTGCTTGCTTGACTACATGTGGGAGTGTGATCAAGAAGCATTTCAAACTTTGATCAAAATTCATTAAAATAGGGGTTCTATCCTCTGTTACACTATGTAGTGTAGATAGTGTAGCAGGCCAGAAATGCAAAAATTTTCTAAGTGTTCATGCTAAGCTTTGTTATGCTAGGCAATGTAGACAACATAACACTTAGAAAACACCTTTTGAATGACTCTAGAAGCTCCCAAAATGTGGAATTGACTATCATTCCTACTCTAGAATCTCTCTAGTGACCAAAGTGAGTAGTCTATTTTGTTTTTGAGCCCCTTGTTGGTCCCTGAAATTGTTCCTATGCTTGATCCTACTTGAAAGAGGAGGGAAGAAGTAGTCCTAAAGCATAGGCTCCAATTTTCATTTGTTCTAGGCATTTTATAAAAACATGGTAGTTCTTCAGATTTTGGCACATGCAGGTTGGGTAATATGGTCATAGTTCGGTGGATTTTTGGTTCCTGTTCTTGTCCTATCTAGAATAGCATCACACTTTGAGTGTAGCACATCAACGTAACACATTCATGTTCGTGCTACGTGGGACCCAGTACATGTGGCATCCAAACCATGTCTCTCCCACAACCCTGGGTTTATAAATACCCAAGTAAATGACATTCTAAGGGTTGGATTTTAGCAAAAGATTAGCAAAAAAAGGGTGGATGAGTGGCAAATCTCAGCATTAGAGCCTTCCAAATCCTTGTTTTGCTCCCACACCTGAGCGTGACACCTGCACATGCATAGCGTAGCAAACCTCAAACTAGCAAGTGTTAACTCCTCTACATCTGCCAACACCACATCTGCAGCCTTTTAGAGAGCATGACCATATTGCCCTGCTGCCTAGCTATTTTTGTCTACGTTGCACACCAATTGTACACATCATTCAATCAAAAACCACATCCCCCAATCTTAGGGCAGTGCACTTCTTTACTCGCACTCTCAGTTCATTCTTTTTCTATAGTATTTTAAACTGGTAATGTATCTATTTCTTTATATTTTCATATGCACCTATGCTTAGAGTCTCTCATTGTTATGCATATTGCACTCCTACTTATTCTAAACTCTTATACATGATGCTTAAAGTCATTATCTACGAACGATTATTGGACACTACTTATGTCCCTAATTGATCAACTAGATTGCTCAGGGTGCCCCATTTCCATTTTCTCCAGCATCACCCTCTGGGGAACTTAGGGTTAGGTTGTGCACCTGACAACCTCTCAGTGTTCCATCCACCGACATTTTTAGATGCTACAGTTTTTGGTGCTAGAAGGAGGGCTTGAACCTCCGTGTTCCTTCTATGCATCACACTATACCTCCTTGCTAATGTAAATGTAACACCCCTATGGACCTGCTATGGTAGTAGTTGGATCACAGGACAGCTTAGGGGTTGTTTATGTTTTAGTTGGTATAGTCGGGTCCTAGTTGATGGTTCCCCTGGAACCCCGCAGGATAAATAGTCCAAAACGATGTGTTGGATTAAACTTTGTGTTCCATATAGCGTAACATGTGTAGTGTAACATGTATAGTGTAACAACTTTATCAGCATGAAAATCCTACCTAGCGTAGTGAGTGTAGCATTGTAAATCACTACTTTTCCAAAATTTCTAGTCTTTGTCATTTCTAGTCCATTCTTTGTGTAGCTTACCTATTTCTTTGCTTCTTACATCCTTTTTGACATAGAAAAAATGAACCCACCTAGCACCTTAGTCACCGCTTCGAGCTTGGGGATAGCCCATCCCTTGCAACATGCAACAGATCCTAAGCAACCACCTAGCCTAGCAACATCAATCGCCTGAATGCATAGCTTGTGATGAAGAGCGATATAACTTTTTATGCACAAGGATCCAAGTAGGTCTCTTGCTGGACCATCAGGAATACGAAGAAAAGCGTAACTTTGAAGTTATTCACCAGAATGGGAGGGGGTTCCTTCCTACTCTTGGGGCCATTATACCACTCATTGAAATGTTTCAATGGATACTAAATTAACATATTCGACTGAGTGGGTCAAAGGAGCGAGACACGATGTCTCACTATGAGGAACCCCTTCACAATGGACAAGAGGAATTTGAGTCCCTTTCTGAAAGTGGTGGCCTAGTTTACCCAAAAAATTCACAGACCACTCCTGTGTTATATTCACACCAGATACAATCCTTCGCTTCTTTGGCGATAGTGACAACACTTTTACAGTCCAAACCTTCCTTGGTCGTAGGAAGTCATCAAATGTTGTCAACTTAATAGCATGTAGGGCCTTCAGTTTTCTTTCCCTTTAATATTCCTTTGCAATCCATACAGTTTTCTCAACTTGTGATGTTTACATTACCATATGTACATACCATGTCTATGACATAATCACAAATGGGCCTTACTTCTGTTATCTCCTCTACGTTGATTCCACAGCCAGCAGCAATCCAAATCTCAACCACATGGTGGGCATCGACATCATTCCCTATTGTTCAACTATCACAGATACTATAGTATGTATAGCCCCAAACGTATCAAGCTTCGCACATGGCACAACCAACTATGGGGCTATGGGTTGCTTTAGCAACAGGGCAAGTGACCATTCCCATGTCATCACAAATGGTTGTCGCTTCAGCGACACCACCCATAGGATTTTGGACCACTCAAGTATCCCCACTAGTGGGAGCTCCTTCAATAGCTCCCCCACTAGGACTTGCAGTCCCACCAATGGCACCACCCATGATGACTACCCCAGCAATGCCATTAGCAGTTCAACTTATGTAACCTGCTGTAACACCCTCGGGTTTGGACCAAGCCTTTGAGCTTATTCAGACCCTCAGTGATGAAGTCAAGTGGCTTAAAGCCACTAGTTCTGAAACAATCCCAGTCATGGATTATTATTATGATAACCCAGTTAGCCTAGTTATTCCTTCACTTACATTGCTTCTTTGGGTACAACTCCACCAGTGCACAAAATACAACAGAGAGGGTGATCCAAATGCCCATCTCATTACTTTCAGATCCGATTCCCTATTATTATAACCATGGTTGCATGCAATCATTCATGTTTTTGCCATGTTAATGACTGGTAAGGCTTTGGATTGGTATCATGTGCTTCCTCACAATTTCAGCATTAGAAGAATTGTTGAGCCAATTTGTGACTCACTTCAAGTATAACTTGAAGCTAGAAGTTACCTTAGATCAACTTATGAACATTAAGTAAGAACCATTAGAACCCGTTCAAAAATTTATACAACACTAGAGTGCTACTTTGAATGAAATCCATGAACCAATCATTGAATCACATTTACTTGCTATTTTTAAAGGTGTTGTAAATGATTTCATTAAATCTAAGTTATATTACTTAGCAGCACGGTCCCTTAGCTAGGCTTTTGCACAAAAAAAAGGTATACAAGATGCAGCAAAAGTGAGTAAAGACCCAGCTTACATAACTTACAAAAATGCATACACAAAGAAAGAGAAAGAAAAGGGAAAGGCCACTATGGCCGCTATGGCCAATGAAACCAAGTCCAACAACAAACAGCTTGCCAAAGCACCTAAAACCACAACCATTCCTACCAAAGCACCAAGCTCTAGTAACACGGGGGTTAGCCATCCTGTAGTATTGATGGTCATGGCACAAGCTTCGTTGAGGCCAAATTTTAACTGTAAGGATCACTCTAAATGCACCCCATTTCTAATTAAGCTATCAGAGCTATTGGACCAATTGTTGAATATTGGGCGCATTCAATTTAAGTAAATGTTAGAGGAGGCCCGTAAGCATCACGAGAGGTATTGTGAAATCCTTTAAGACCCCTCTATAGCCACACTTAATGAGTCTCCTGTGCCTAAAAAGTTTAGGCTTGAACGATTCTATAACTACCACCAGTTGTGTGGTGATGATACTGACTATTGCCTGGCATTAAAAGATGCAAGATTGATCAAGGTAAGCCAGTTCTTGATGAAACTAGTCCTATCCGACCAGAAAACCAGTCAATGAATGCCTACAAAGACCCATTGAACGCTAGTAATATAGCCTACACTGTTAATGTTATTAGTGTTGATGACAGTATAGAGTCTACACATAAGCCATTTGTGGTCCATCCACCTTCTCAAGGTACTGTCGTTTGAGTGACACTTAAAGCCATAGCCTCCTTTTGTTATTAAAAGGTAGCCACAAGAGCCCGACGCCCCCTTTGTGATTAAGACCCCTCAACGTGCTATTCCAAAAATGTAGGTTCCTTTTGTTATAAGGGCACCAAATCAGACAAACTCACCACTTGTCTAGAGTCTGGTGGTTGGAACTGTTTCACAACCCCCTCGCTTAAGAAAACGTGATGAGCGCCTAGTGGATAAGATGACTAGAGAACGTATTACGCTAGGCCCTCATAAGTCCATCCCTTTATCGACGATTCCCATGGCCTCACAATTTAAAGATAAAACAGAAATGCATCCATAACAAGCAACTGCTGAGGCTCAAAAGCCTACCACTCAACCAAAAGCCAAATCCTCTTTTCTCCAAGGGATTCGTCTCTTAGGGCACATAGAGGAAGTAAAAACTACAAAACTATCAGACGTTGGGAAATAATTTCTAGACACCCTTACACAAGTTAAACAAGCTTTAAAACAAAAAAAAATACAACATTAAGCTTGTACGATTTAATAATGACCTCCGTAGTGCACCATGAAGCCTTGATTTGCGTGCTGGCATCTATACCCGTTAAAGAAGGCATGCCCGTAGAGGAAACAACCATTCATGCTATTATGCTTCCATTTAGAGCTAAAGAAACATAGGTAATTCACTTGACTTTTCATGATGAAGCTATTAAAGCTAATTCCAAAAAGGGTTAGGTAACTACTGCCCCTATGTTCACAATGATTCGGGTAGGTCAATACAAGATTCATAGGGTGCATGTTGATGATGGAGCTGCCACCAATGTGATCGCATTCCCTATTGTCGACAAGTTGGGCCTAGTAGACCAAATCAAGTCCACGATAACTTCTTATTTAAAGTCCTTCAATGGGACATGTGTTGTAGTCAAGGGGACCGGCACTATCAACTTTGTAGTAGGGAATCAGTTCCCCACTAGCGCAGAATTCATTGTTGTGGAAGAGATGCTTGGGTTCAATTTGATCTTAGGAAGATCTTGGTTAGCCCAGCTAAGGACTGTCTCTTTGCCAATACATCAAGAGATCCATCTGCCTTATGTAGGTAGAGAAGTGATGATCTTCGACAATGATGTAGCCCACTGGGCTATAAATAACATAGGAATCTTTGAAGGTGTGTCACCTGTCCACATTGAAACCTAATGTTGCTTCACCAATAAGCTCAACAAAATTGATGAGCCAAACTATATGGGTAGAGCTACCTTTCTCAATAGTTGATGATAACTTAGAGGAATATAGCTTTAAGTCCTCCAAGCCATACAGCTTGCCTAACCCACATCAGGTTAGGAAACAGTTACATGATTAGGGTATGACCCTACTTTACTTCTTTCATTCCTTTGTTTTAACACTTTCTATTTTTATAGGTTTAAATTTTGCAATATGTTTACCTTTTGTGTTAGATATGTTGTCACAGCTTGAAATTGCCTTAAACTAGTCATAGCCCAGAATGGCCTTAAACTATTACACGGCCTGC
The DNA here is from genome assembly GCA_015680685.1 of Gnetum montanum. Taxonomy (NCBI): domain Eukaryota; kingdom Viridiplantae; phylum Streptophyta; class Gnetopsida; order Gnetales; family Gnetaceae; genus Gnetum; species Gnetum montanum. The sequence goes on along the minus strand of MNCI01000719.1, from coordinate 255,639 downwards.
CAAGGCCTAAAACTGGCAACCTCCTTTAAGCTTAAATTACCCATGGCCCGAAATGGCCCTAAACTAGCAATGACCCAAGATGGCCTTAAACTAACAATGGGTTGAAATGGCCTTAAACTAGCTATGGCCCAAAATGGCCCTAAACTAGCAATGGCCTGAAATGGCCTTAAACTAGCAACAACCCAAAATGGCCTTAAACTAGCAATGGCCTGGAATGACCTTAAACTATCTCATGGCCCACCAAGGCCTAAAACTGGTAGTCCATTTTTTACGTTAACTACCCATGCCCCAAAATGGCCTTAAACTAGCTACAACCTAAAATGACCTTAAACTAACTACGACCCGAAATGGCCTTAAGCTATAACATGGGGGCCACAAGGGGCCTAAATACATCAACCAAAACATTAGGCAAAGGAAATGGAACAAGCACTTTACTTTTCATCACATTGCAAATACAAGGTCCAAAAATCATGTTCACACTCAAAGTTGCAACATTACCCAATAACGAGGATTACATTTTAAAATCGTAAAACATCAATGAAGAGGCTATGGATCTTCTCCTGTGTCTTTAGCTACTTCCCCGCCAGGTCCTCCATCCTCAACTAGATCTTGCATAAGTCAAGAATAAGACAAAAACAATAAGCCAATGAGCTAGCAAGGCAATGCATAAAGGTACCACGAAATAAATTGTGATAAAGTAAAATTAGGCTAACCAGAGATGGGCCTGCATCCATGTTTGGTGGTATTTTGTTAAGACTAGATGTCAAGCATCAAAAATTTCTTTCTCACTCAAATTGGCCCAATCTTCTTCTTCCAAATCAATGCTTGCTAAAATATTTTCTTTCTCCACAGTCATCCATGTGGGTGGCCCTAGAGAAAAGGTAATAGAGGTTCCCTCTCCAAAAGGCATGGTTATCTCTCTCTTGGGAGATTCACTAACCACTAGATGCTTCATGAATTTGTCATTGGCCCAGGTAGCACCAATCGCATCAAGGAACAGGTCATGACCACGCCACTCTACAGATGCATCCTTGTACTTTTGGTGATAAGTGGCATGTTTCATCTTATACATGTGTTTGTGATTCTTCTGTGACCACCCCCATTCATATACCTTAGCACTATAATCTTTCCAATCTTGATTCTTTTGTGCCAAGAGATCCACTCATAGACGTTGTTCAATTACTTTGCACATGGCATCATTTTTGCCTTGTATGGCTGACCAATATCTAGTGTAATCAATTATGACCATATGCCAATTGCCATTGGAATTCTCACGAGTGATTAAGAATTCATTCCATGATCGCAAGTCTTCTAGCTTAGCTACGTGATTCACTTTTTCCTTCTCGAGCTTCTAAACTTGTTTCCAGAGATCTTTGTTGACACGTCTACACTCCCACAATAACTGTGCCAAGTGTAGTGCACATCTACTTGCCTCATCATATATGTGATGAGGCACCTCTGTTACCTCTAGAGAGAGTTCAGGCATAGCTTCCACTTCAACTGCCTGTTTTGGGTGCCATTTGAGCCATGAAGTTATTACACCAAAATAGGAAAGTGTTAGTCGTGGGACAGTAGCAAAAATGAAATAACACATAAAAAGTAAATGCCATAGCCCAAGTGCACCTATCTCAGGGTCAATTTGTTGTAGGTGGTCAATCATGTCATCTACTATGCCTTCCATAAAAGCAAACTTATTCAGAGTTTCTACCCATGGCTCTAGATGAAAAGTAGATGAAGATTCGAGGCCCTTAGTAGAACTAGTATCCATTGTGCAATAAAGCATGTTAGGATTATGGAAAGAAGAGGAAAAATGAGAGGATAACATAAATGACAATGCAAAGCTCCTACCTATCAAACCCTTAGGGGTGAGAGTGGGTGGGGGGTGGGGGTTCGCCCATCAGCACATTGTCAAACAAATCAACAAACTCACCATCCTCAAAATGCAACCCCTCTTCTTCGAGTTGTCTTAAAGTGTAGCAACTTCCTTTACTATCATATGTCCCTTAGGTTTTGGGACATTGTCTACAAAAGGATCCTGTGCAACAGGGGCCACCTCTTCCGTAGTAGGGACTTCCTCCTCAATAGCAGGGGCCTCCTCTTCTGCAGTAGGGGCCTCTTCTTCAGGAGCTAAAGCCTCTTCCTCATTTGCCAAGCACAAGCCAAAATTAGGGTACTAGTCCAATAGAGATATGCAACCACAAAAGGGAAAAAGAAGGCAACAAATAAGTTAGCTAAGGGATACTTACCAACAAGCTTAGATTGCACATTATGAATTCTGATCTATAGCCTTTTGCCCCTTCCTTTGCTCAAATGTGAAGGCTCTTTTGTAGGATGAGGCTTCTTAATCTGGAACTTTGATTTTATTGTTTCTACAATGAGGCATGCTTTCCTCACTGTATTTCCCATGTTGGTGGAGGGAGCCTCTTCAAAGCTATCAGGCACATGAAAGGATGATTCCACCCAATCCTTGGTCATCATTGAAAAAGACTCCTTGATAGCTTTTGGAGGGTCTTAAGATCGGGTGGTGTGAAATACGTGGCAAATCCATGGTTTGGATATCTAGGTATGATCTTGTATCACCTAGATCCCATTCTCTCGAACCACCAAAAATTTAGTAAACTGTTGCAAACAAGCAATGAAAAAGGCAAAGTGCACATGGAAATGCATCTCAAGTTTGCCCCATAGCCTAGTCATTTCCACTTGTAGGCCTTTTGAAAGATACTTAGCCCAATTATATCATGTCTCCTCTTCCATTACGTCTTGCATAATCCAGGCCTACTCTACCCCAAGAATTTTCCCTTGGGAGAGAAACTTAAGAAAGGCACAAGCTTGGAAGATGGGGTAAATATTTTGGGCTACCTCCAATCTAACCTTCTTCATATAGATACCTTTGTGATCCTTGCTAGTCCCCAACCATTCTTCTATGCCTCTTCTATGGTCTACATCCTTACTAGTCCTTTCCCCCATGGGTAAACCATCAGAAGGGACACCGAAAAGATCTGAAAAAAGACTATCAATGACCTCAAACACCACTCGCACGCCATGAACTTGCATGTGAAAGTAGTTCATGCTTTTGGTAAAAGAACCTACAAGAGCAATCATTTCCGCAGCTAGAATCCTTGGGTTTACAGCCAAAAATAGGTCCATGAGCCCAGCCTCTTGAACCTTCTCAACAATGGTTGTTGGAGCCCCACTATATAGCCAACACTGTGATTCATCAACCTCACCATACTTAAAGAAGAGGTTAGCCTTGTTACGTCCTGACGTAATTATTGTAACCTCCTTAGATTTAGCTATCACTAAGGAAACCAAGACTAAAATCAGCAAAAAAGTAGGATAATTAATTAAACTAATTCAGATTAGATGAAAAGGGGTGCAGGATATAGCTCACCTGGCATGAATGGTGTGGGGAACAACGGTATTTCCATTAGCACTTCTTCTATAGTGGGTACTTGATGGGACATCCATTTGCCATCTAACCATCCAAGCTCCTCACATTTCATGTAAAATTTGGAATACTTGGTTGGGTAGGTTTGAAAATCGACCCCAAGTTTCTCTATAACACTGACATGTACATTCTTAGAACAGGAGAACTCTTGAAGAGTTTTTTGAGCTAGGGCTAATGCCCCCTCCCTATCATGAAGACCATCTTTGTCAATCATAAATCTAGCAAGAGATAAAACAAGATAAGTATTTTGAACCATACAAGACAAATAAAAATAAAATCCTTAATCATGTTAATAGGACTCACCCACTGGCATGGTAGATAGTTCCAGGTGGGTTCTGAAAAAATGTGCCCAAATGACGAGCAATGAATAAAGTGTTATATTTATGATAACACTTGAATTCTAGCATTACCCAGATCTAAGACAAAAGTATTAAGCCTTTTGGACGTTGGCTTGAGCCCCCTACCTCTTCACCTTTAGTAGACTCGTCTCTCATGAATTTGAGAATGCCTCAGTTTGCTCCAGGCAACAGTGTCTCACTTAGGATGCTTGCTACTTCACTGGCCAAGTACGACCATACCATGACACTGAAGTGATGAAGTAGGAATTCTAAGAACTCTCGTGCACCTTCTCAAAACTAGTCCACCTGGTCCCGTCCTCATGCATTTGGTAGGGGAACATTGGGCACAGGGGTACTTGTACAACATAGAATCCCTACTAATTCAACCATGACTAGGATCGACTTCAACATAACCTTGCATTTTACAACAAAAGCATTAGTTTACAATAAGGGAAATTCTTAAAGGAAAAAATTTTGAAAATTTTCTCTAAGTGTCAGCTACACTTCCATGTAGTGTAGCAGTTCTCTGTAAAGTGTAGCAATCTTATATAGAACATAACAATTGTAACACTATCAATGAACCAAAATTTTTTCTAAGTATTTGTCCCATCCCTATGACTTCATATGTAGCGTAGCAATTATAGCATCCCACGTAGCATAGTAATTAAATCTCGAGAGTAGTGTAGCAGCTATATCCCAGGTAGCATAGCACGTAAGTCCCATGTAGCGTAGTGGTTACACCTCAGGCAATGTAGATCTTGTGAAGCATAGCAAATATGCCCCGTGTAGCATAGCAAGCATCACACTCATAGAAAGCATAGCGACGTAAGCAGGAAAACACTGGATGCTCTTAGTTACGTTGTTAGGGACAACATAGCCTAAGGGGAAACATAGAATGTTTGTGAAGCCCCTACCCTATTCCATTGCATGGAACATAACAAAAGAAAAAGAGGCCCCCCCATGTGCTATGTTGCCTAGAGTGCTTTGAACCCTTACCAAAAAAATGGTACACCGCCCTAGTCACAGTGATGGCAGCCATAGCCATGATGTAACAGCCATGGCTACAGTCATAATGGAAATGGCAGTAGCTGTAATGGTAGCACAATAGCCATAGTGTAGCGACTGTGGTGGCAGCAATTAGTAGTAGCCACGGCCATAGTGGTAATAGCCATAGTGTAGTAGCCATGGCAACTAGGGCATGGTGACCATGGCAGAAATAGTGGCAAGAAAAAAATAACAAAAAAAAAACACAACATAAACAAAGGCAGTGTAGTGGTTTATCAGGCAGATGGTCCCTCCTGCCATTCTTCAATGCATACTCTAGGGAGATGTCGCAAGGTGTGCTCCCCTTCATCCACATTTGTGAGGCGTTGATGTTTATGCTCACTCCTGCGCATCATTGTTTTGATGTTAAACTTTCTCTTGTCAATGGTTACACTGCAACTGCTACGCTCTCTTCTTTGAACCACACTACGCTCTGGGGTGTTAGCTCTGGTAATGAAAATGATAGGTTTACCGTGGGTAAACCCCTATTTATACCCTTCAGGGTTACATGACATGTCACTTTTTAAGGACGGCTCATGTCCTACGCGTAATGCAAGATGCCTCTTGTCTCACGGGTAATGCAAGACATCCCATGTTTACTGTAGCGTAGCACATATTTCCAAAAAATAAAAATAAAAAATTTAATTCAACATCTTACTCTAAGATTTTGCATTTGGCTCAAAGCTTTGCACTGAAGGCATTGTAACGGTCCTCTAAGACCTTAAACTGGTAATTTCAAAATGTAGTTTTGCATTCTATGCATAGTTACGGTCCACTATGACCTTAAATTGGTAATTTTGAGACATTGCATAATTACTTTACATGCATTTCATTTTATGTTTCTATGTTAGGCAAGTGCCACTTGATGCCTTTTTTTTATTGGCTATTTTGTAGGATCGCTTAGGAATGGCCACACATGATGATCTCCATGCACGTTTACTATTGACTGGACCCCATGGTAGATTCATGAGATGCTTGAACACAGAGCTTGTAAACTTTGAGCCACCTCCTTGTAATACCAACATAGCATCCTTAGAAACATCACTAGACTGGCCATAACATCTAGTCCAAGCCTTAGGCTTGGAAGCTGGTGATGTAACTGAGGATCCACTTATAGAAATTCCCATGACCACATGCAAAAGTAAGGTAATAACATTGAAACTTAGCTTTTTACTAGAGCCACAAGTCCAATAGAATATCTCTAAATTCCTTAATGATAATGTCAAATTATTTGCATGGTCTTATGAAGACATGCCAAGCTTAGACCCACGCATAATACAACACAACATTATCTTAAATTCATGTGTCAAAGTACTCAAACAAAAAGCTTGCAAAATTAAACCAGAGATTGCATTTGTTGTGTGTGATGAAATCACCAAGCTTTACCAAGCTAGATTCATTCGGGCAGTCGATTACGTGGATTGGGTATCAAACATCGTGGTCATCACCAAGAAAACTAGGGGTATACATATCTGTATAGATTTCCAAGATTTCAACAAAGCAACCATCAAGGACGATTTCCCATTGCCTAGTATCAACCAGTTGGTCAATACTATAGTTGGCCATGCCTTACTATCCTTCATGAATGGATTTTTGGGATACAATCAAATCTGTATAAAACCAAAACATTACCTTCCCACTACCTTCATGACCCCTTGGGGAATGTTTTGTTACACGATGATGCCCGTCAGACTGAAAACTACTGGAGCAACATACCAACAAGCAATGACTTACATTTTTAGTGACTATCTTTTGGAGTGACTAAATGGCTATGTAGATGATATAGCAGTAAAATCTAAGAAAGCACCTAATCATGCAAATGACTTGAACCTAGTCCTTCAACATTACTGTAGGCATGACCTTCATCTCAATCCCAAAAAATGTGTCTTCGGTGTCAAAACTAGATGCATGTTAGGCTTCGTAGTATCAGAAACAGGAATAGGTGTAGACCCGGACAAAGTCAAAGCCATTGTCAACTTAACACCACCTACAAACCTTAAAGAGTTTCATGGATTGCAAGGTAGGATATAGTTTATATGAAGATTTATCACAAGGTTAACATATAATTTACATCCAATGCAACACTTACTGAAAAAAGGAACTAACTTTGAATGGATGAACCAATGCCAAGAGGCATTTGACAACTTGAAAAAGGAGCTTGTTCATCTTCCTACCATTTACCCTCCACAAAGGGATAATCCCTTTTACATTTATCTTGCAACTTCAGATATGTCCATTGTTACTTTGCTTTGTCAAAAAAGAGATGACGGCTCTGAGATTCCTATTTACTACCTTAGCCATGCATTGATAGCCTATGAAGCCAAATATAATGACGTGGAAAAAATTACCTTGCCTTAGTATTTGCACATAAAAAATTACATGTTTGCTACCTTACCCACTTCAATTGTGGAATGCACTAACCCTATCATTCACACACCAAATATTGTGTCTGTAAGTGATGCCCACACTCAATAGTGGTATGATGACATCAAAACATACCTCCAACATCTTAAGCCTCCACAAGGTTTAAGATTTTCCCAAAAAGACACAGTACGAAAATAAGCATGGTAGTACGTCCTTGTAGGTGATGGTGCTTTATGCCATAGATCTTATGATGGGATACTACTCACTTGTGTAAGTGGCAAAAAAGCTAAAAGAATCATTAATCAAGTCCACGAGGGACTATGTGGAGGGCACATAGTTGCTAGAGCTATGGTGACAAAAATTAGATGCCTAGGCTACCACTAGCCCTATATGAAGCATGATTGCCTTTCTAAGATCAAGACATGTGATATATGTCAACACCATGGGAATGTGATACATTTATCACCTACTGAGCTACATACCACACAAATCATGTGGCCTTTTCAATGTTGGGGATTAGACATCATAGGGCCCATAACACCCAAGTCTTCCACAGGGCATAGTTTCATTATTACTGCAACTGAGTACTTCACCAAGTGGGTAGAAGCTATTCCCCTTAGGAAGACCACATCTCAACAAGTTTGCAAATTCATCTTAGAAAATATAGTGACTCGATTTGGCCTTCCTATGACTATTGTTACAGACAACGGTCCCTAATTTAGTAGCATGGAAACAAAATCCTTTTGCGAAAATCTCGGCATTAAACATTTTGTCTCATCGTCATATTATCCCCAAGCCAACGGCCAAGTAGAAGCTACCAATAAAGCCATTGTCAACCTTCTGAAGAAGATGCTCAATATTAGTAAGCGATGATGGCATGAGGAACTCTTCTACACACTTTGGGCTTATCCCGCAATGTGTAGAACTACCACAGGTAAAACCCCATATAGTCTTGTATATGGATCTGAAGTGGTATTACCTCTTGAATTATAGGTTTTTTCACTTAGAATGATCCTTTCAAACTTTCTGTATGAGGCTCAAAACAACGAGTCAAGAATCATTTATTCTTACCCTTTGAAGAAAGAATGCATCCAAATGCTTATCCATATTAAGTGGTATCAAGACAAGCAATGACAAAAACATCATTGCAATCTGCACCAATGCTCGATAAAAAAAGGGGACCTAGTCCTCAAGGCTGTTTTTGAGCCCGTGAACAAATTCTTAGCTAACTAGGAAGGGCCTTTTTTGGTCATGAAAGTATATAGAAATGAGGCATTCAAGCTGACTGACTTAGATGGCAACGAATTTGCTAATCTTTTCAACCACCTATACTTAAAACCATACTACACCTAACATGCAATGTCATGCCGAATATAAAGCAATGTAAGTAGATCATTTGCTACAACATAAAATTGGCACAAAGCATTTGCGATGATGTTAAACTAGCACAGCATGTCTTTGGGCCATGACATAAAACTGGCACCCACAACATGGTCTGCCACAACCTTAAACTAGCCATCCCCATCTGCTACAATGTTAAACTAGCACAGAGGTTTGTTGGGACCTTAAACTAGCACACCATGGTATTTTGGAACCTTAAACTAACATAGCATGGTTTTCCTAAACCTTAAACTAGGACCACAGTTTGCTGGGACCTTAAACTAGCACATCCGACGGTCTACCAAGACCTAAAATTGGGTTTGCAAGGCAACCTCTTTGGTTCAACACACATGACCTTGTGAACAAGAGAGAGAGAATGCTCTCCATCTTCCATTGCCTACCCATGCCTCTCAGGCAGGATGGGGTGGGGCATTGCAATTCCAGAATGAAATTCATGATGTCAAGGAAACACCCTCTGGGACATTTGCAATGTCGCTATCCCTAGCATCTTGCTGATCTTCTGAAGATGTCATTTGACATCTTGCTGACCTTCTAGAGCTACCACAACCATCGCCAATCATCTTGGTTGTAGCTCTCTTCATCAACACCTTCCACTGGAGTCCTAGCACTATTGTGGCCCAGCCACAATGTCACCACTCTTCAGCCCTCACCATCATCTGAGTTGGAAGAACATTTAGCAATTGGGCTCCCACCCCATTGCTAAATTTCCTGGCTCCTACCTGTGGTGAGGATTCCTGAGCACTTGCATCACCATTTCTCCTAGCCTCTTGAATGCTCACTTTTGATGTGGCTGCTGGATTTTTTTCAGCCTACCATCGCCAACACTTGCACTGGCCTTCCTGCTTTGGACATTGCACAGGCTAGACACAACACTTGTAGCTCTTGCAATATCCCGAGTAGATTAGACTTCACCTTCACTTCACATGATGGTTATTTTTTCTAGTTTTCTCTTTGTTGCATTTGTAGGATAAAAGCTAAGACGGCACCATCCAAGAATATTTCTCACCACAAGAGCAAGACACTACATTGCTCCAAAGTTCCTACTTCAACTAGCCTAGCTACTTGAGAGTGTATACCCTCATATCCTTTCAACTAACATAACCTCTATTTCCTTCCTTTGCAATTTCTAGCATCCCCTCACAAGCTTATCCAATGCACATGCAACCCTTTCCCATGCTTAACCACTATGCCCATGATGGACGTAATGCAACTCATCCTATAGGAAGCCTTTGTAGGCTGGTCAAAGCCCCACATGGATGTAACACAACTCATCTTGGGGAGGAAACACTTGTCCTATAGCGATGACATGGTTGCCTTCAAAAGGATATGGGTGTGTAACTCGTCCAAAAAAAAACCAAAAAAAATGAAAGATAAGAAAAGAAATAAAAAGAAAAAAGAAACGAGGTATGAGAAGTGCCCAAGTCAGATAGCACAGTTGCCACTTCGCAACCATCTCAACCTTGGATTGACCATCTCTAAGTACTTCAATGAGAGGTTGAAATCCAAGAGAGGAAAGACACCTTTGTGTGCTGACTCTCTCATAGGCACCTTGATGAGGAATCACACCATGGCAATGGTTCTCATGGCATTGCATCCTACATTTTTCCTTTTGGGCTCTTGTGACTCAGTACTAGATTTGTCTGAGCATTGAGACTTGGGTGAAATTTCTCCAAGTATGGTATTATGCTGGGTCACACAGATCACATGACACCCTGTAAGTCCTAACACCTACAATTTTTTTCCTAAGTCTATCTACTATTCCCCTCAGCATAGTCAATGTAGCATCCATGTCCATGGCCATTTTTCACCAAAAGGACACTAAGGGTGAGCTAAAAAATTTGACAAATTTTCTATCTTTCAGGCTATCTTGGTTGCCAATCCACCTAGGTGGCAGGCTAGGAGTAGTCAAAAGTGTTCAGGATGCACAAAATAGTTTAGGAAATTTTCTATTTTTGACCTGCCATGCTCTACTACGCTGCACAGCGTAGACAGCTTTGCAAATTTTGTTAAAATTTGGTCCAAATTGATGCTATGCTATGCTACGCTGCATAGCATAGCACAAGTTCAGAGCCTAGATTTCTTCTAAGTGCTAGATCAGAAAATAGTCAAGCTATCTAGCTGCATTTAGCAATTTTATGACTCCCAAAGTTGCTTGGCCAGCTACACAACAGAATGTGATTAGCCTGGCATGAAGGAAAATTTCAAGTCTTATCAAGAATTAGCCAAAAATAGGTGCTATGTTGTGCTACGCTGCATAGCGTAATAGAGATGCTGTATGAAATAGGTCCAAACCGCTGTATGAAATAGGTGCCATTTTTACATGAAAGATGCATTTTTAGGCTGATAAAATTGCCTACCTGACTACATTCAAGAGTGTGATTAAGAAGCATTTCAAACTTTGATCAAAATTCATCAAAATAGTATGCTCTGCTACACTGTGTAGCGTAGCAGGCCAGAAATGTAAAAATTCATTAAAATAGTGTTCGCACTATGCTTTTCTATGCTAGGTAGTGTATATAGCATAGCACTTAGAAAACGCCTTCCAAATGCCTCCAAAAGCTCCCAAAATGTGGCATCAACTATCATTCCTACTCCAACATCTCTCTGGCAGCCAATGTAAGTAGTCTATTTTGTTTTTGCATCCCATGTTGGTCCTTAAAAGTATCTATACGCTTGACCCTACTTGATAGAGGAGGGAAGACGTAGTCCTGGAGCATAGGCTCCAATTTGCATTTGTTCTAGGCATTCTATAAAAACATGGTAGTTCTATAGATTTTGGCACATGCGGTTTGGGCAATATGATCATAGTTCAGTAGATTTTTTGTTCCTGTTCTTGTCCTATCCAGCGTAGCATCATACTTTGAGTGTAGGACATCAGCGTAACACATCCACGTTCATGCTACATGGGACCCAGGACACATGACATCCAAACCATGTCTCTCCCCCAACCTTTTCTCTATAAATACCCTAGTAAATGACATTCTAAGGGTTGGATTTTGGGAGTTAGCTTTGGTAGAAGATTGGTAAAAAAAAAGGTGGATGAGTGGCAAATCTCAGCATTAAAGCCTTCCAAATCCTTGTTCAGCTCCTACACCTGAGTGTGACACCTGCACATGCATAGCATAGCAACCATTAGACCAACAAGCGTTAACTCCTCCATGTCTACCAACACCATGTCTACAACCTTCTAGAGAGCATGACCATATGGCCTTGCTGCCTAGCTATTTTTGTCTATGCTGCACACCAATTATACACATCATTCAATCAAAAGCCACATCCCCCAATCTTGGGGCGGTGCACTTCTTTACTCGCACTCTCAATTCATTCTTTTTCTATAGTATTTTAAACTATTAACATATCTATTTCTTTATATTGTCATATGCACCTATGCTTAGAGTCTCTCGTTGTTATGCATATTGCACTCCTACTTGTTTCGAACTCGTATACATGATGCTTAAAATCATTATCTATGAACGGTTATTGGACACTACTTAAGTCCCTAATTAATTGACTAGACCCCTCAGGGTGCCCCATTTCTGTTTTCTCCAGCAATACCCTCCCACGGAGTCGGGGTTAGGCTGTGCCCCTGACAACCTCTTAGTGTTCTAGCCACCAATGTTTTTAGATGCTATAGTAATTTTTAGATTTGCAATAACAATCTTGATGGAATCCAGGTGATGAGTCACAATGTTGGGCCACATTGATGGGATGTTGTCAATGTAACCTTGTTGACGAGATCTCATCGATGTGAGCTCATTGACGTAAGGTTTGACCCATTGACGTGTACCCATCAACAGGGACCCTTATTTTTGCTTGTAAATGTGTGCCTAGTTGCCACATTTATGTTAATCTTTTAGTAGTTATAGTGAAGCTCTTATACTTTTTCCTTCCAATAATTAGAATATTTCCTAAGTGCCCATACTAGAAATCAAAGAATGTATGGATCTTTATTCAAGCACTAATGTACTTGAGCACTTCAATGTGAAAAAAAATAAAGATGAGCTTTTCTGATGAAACCTTATAGCACTTGGAATAGATTAATTGTTTTCTTTATAGATTTACTATTCTTGCAATTTACTTTAATGTTTTTATGTAATTAATTAAGATTGATTAAATAGCAAACATAAGTATGGCCATTTCAAGCATACATTTAACGCTTGGTAATCCTAATAGCACTCAATGCTTGGTAACCTAGTGGTGTTATAATGTGTTTAAGATGTGTATGGAAAGTGGGAATGGATGCTTTTTTCAGGATTAGTTAAGTATTAGCTAGTTCTTAGATTAGTTAAACATTTAATTACTTTATTCTTGTTCTTTAGTGACTTAATTCATAAATGATAAAATGATAAAAACCATATGTCTTAGTTACACTTAACCTTATACTTAACCATACACTTGCACTTCACAAGTGGAACTAGGAAGACAATGATTACAATAGTTAGATTCACCTACCAGAATAGAGTACTTAGAAACCTAAAGTCTTTAAAATTTAACCAGATCACTGAGTGAATGCTAGTGATTTGTATGGTTGGGCATAGGGTATACTTGCTTCTCATCATTGGCATCGATGTTGGGGACTTTAGTTGGCTACGTGTGTTATCTTGAACTTAGTAAAATTATTCAAAATCATTGTAACAAACCTTAAAGTTGCAGTCATTCAATATAATAATAATAATTATATAAGCACACTAGTATTTTCTTCCAATCTAAAGATGTCTTTTTCTCATAAGGATGATTCTCTACCAAGATTTGAGCACACATCCAATCAACAAAGGAATCAATGATCAAATCATCTAGTGCTCCAATAATGTCAAGAGGTATATAATCATTTCCATGAGTATGTGTCCAAGTTCACCTTCATCCTACATCAAGATGAATAGATGTGGTGGAGATACATGGAGGGTAACATTGTGTTGTTGATGGATTGATCAGTTCCTACAATGCTCCAACAAACTCTTATGAGGTTGTTCATCTAGGGGCTCCATGTTGAATACATTGTGTAGGACCATGACTCCAGGGATTACCATCCCATTGAGGCACAACATAAAAGAGATCAACAATAGGAGAGACACTATGAAGGTTTGAAGGAGAAATGGTTTAGTAATCCCTTATTCTTGCTAGGTCAAAAACATAGTGAGGATCCCTTCTCTAGGGATTCTTGTTTTATTAAATCTCCTCCCCTTGGTTTTGACAAAGGAAGCTTAAACCAGAACTTACAGTCCACTATAAATAATTTTGGTTCAAGTGAGAATGGGTCCCATGATCATGGGGGATCCAAAGGTGGGAGTTATGGTAGGGATGAGGATAGGCATCACTATGATGATCATGGTTGTGACCACAGAAGAGGGGGTGATAGGCATCATGGTGGTGTTAGTCCTTCTTCCTCTTCTTCTTCTTCATCTGTTTCATCCTCCTCTAGCTCCAACCAAAGTAACAAAGGATGTGACCATGATGGAGGTGATTGATGGAACAGAGATGATCATAGGGCCCACCAAACTAGTTGAGACTAGGGGCATGGACAATCAAAGGAGGAATGCCACCATGAAAGAAGGGAAAGAAGAGGGTATCTTGGGCATCATGGCCATTATAGAGGTTATGACATGATGAGCCTTTTCTTGCAAATCAAAACATGCGAAATATCATAGAGGTGGTAAGAATTCCAACAAGGCATGTGAAAGATAGCAAAATCAAGTAGTTGGATATGAACAATACCGTCAAGTTCGAAGGGGGATATAACTCAGATCCATAAAACCATCTTCAAGTCTTTGATAATGACTATGCCTTATAGAACATGGAGATTGAATGGTAGAAATTAAAGCTATTCTCAAGGACACTCATCAAAGAATCTAAAATTTGGTACTAGTCCTTGGAGCCAAAATCAATCTACAGATGAAGTACAATGCTTGAGGTATTCAATGACAAGTATCAAACATACTTTCAAGTGTCCAACCTGAGAAAGTAGATCCAAGGCTAGAAGCAAGGAACACATGAACACTTGGATGCATTCATGGATAGGTAATATTCTCTTTTTCATCAATGTTCTAGCCATGGTTATTCTCAAAGGAAGTAGCTTTGCTATGTCAGAGATGGGCTCTGCACAGAAACATAAAGAACTCTTGGGTTCTATGCCCAAGAAATACTTTTAGAACTAAGGGTCTATTAGATTCAAAGGCTAATAAAGCATGTTTTCAATAAAGAAGGAGAGTTGAGAAAACATGAAAGTGTAGATGAGTACAACTGAGATCCTTTTATCAAAAAAAGGGAAGTTTGATTTTGTGACAATGAGGAGGAGGCACCACTTGATGAGGTAGTGTAATGAAAGATCTTACTGATTCAAAAATTTATTTCTGAAATTTCAAACAAGGTAGAAAAAATGTGGGACTCTTTGAATGAAAATTTTCAAAATGCTATGAAAATAGCAAAATAATCCAAAGAGCAAAGTAGTGATCATGATTGTAGGAGAAGAAAGAAAGCTGAACATGCCCGCCAAAGAAGTAAGGGCAAGGTCATTACAGTAGAGGAGGTTGTAGAGACTAAAATAGATGATGATGGTGGGTGTGACATCTACCAATATGAACATCCTAAGGGATGTTATCCCATTGTGTCACACTTATAGGAGTCTGGGATGTACACTCGAAATGCTAAATTGGCAAGAAGGTAAGAATCTAGAAGGTTGCCTTATCCTTAAGGCAACCCAAGGCAATTTCATCAATAACAAGCCTATTATCTAAGTGGAGCTCCACCACAATCTTATGAGGAGTGCCATCAATGGAAGCATCCATAGTCGTGGGGGATGCCACCACCAAGGTAGCAATACCCTTATAGGTAGTCTAATCCATATGGGTACTATGTTTAGTAGCCCATTTCTCCATGTGACTCTTCTAGTCATGCTTCATTCTAGCACCACTACTACCCTTCTAAGTACTATAAAGTTCAATCTCCAATAGGGAAATCCCCATTTCCTCATTACCTTCCTCATCATTCTGCACATGTTCCTATACCCTTAACTCAATTACCACCTACTCTATTAATGTAGAATGAAATTCTAGCACAGTTGCAGCAACATAATTCTACCATTGTTGTTAACTTATAGTTGACTCCTTAACTAAGTGATTTAGAAAGAAAATCTTGAAAAGGACCATTCTTTCGAACCAATAGTCTTACAAAGCCCTCATAGACTTACATGGCAGATAGCCCTACTTCTCCCTCATCCTTTACATCCACTTTGTTCAAGTCCCCTTCAAACCAAATGTCTCCTAAAATGCATACCATCATGTTAACTTATGTGGTAACTGATTTGATAAATGTTGGCCACTTTCCTAGGAAAAGATCTGATCTTGGAAGTCCCCTCATCTATCTACAAATCAACATAAATGAGCCTTGCAAAGCTCTTCTTGATTTAGGTTTTGGTGTAAATGTAATTTCTCATGAGATGTACAAAGCCTAGAACCTACCTCCACTCAATAAGAGCAACATTCATCTTGAGTTGGTAGATTAGTCCATTACTATTTCCTTGGGATTAGTGAAGGACATTGTGACAACCATTTCTAAGTGATCATATCCTCTTGATTTTCTAGTGATCTATGTCAATAATTGCAAGGGGAATGATAAGTGGCGAGGTACCCCTACATGCAACCATATGAATTACTAAGGCGTTACATGCAATCTGGTTGAATTCTGTGGACCTATAGTTATCTCATACACTAGTTTCTCTAGGAAGTGAAATGGCATTGAGAATGTTCATTGTCTTCCCAACTACACTTGTGAGGCTCAAGGGTATGGTTTAAGTGTAATTTAGGTATATGAATTTTTGTTGTTTTATATTTTATAGATGTATTTTTCTACAATAAGAATAAGGGTAGAGTAGATTGAAAACTAATTTCTATTGTCTATCTAGCCTAACACAAGTAACCGTCCCACTTTCCTAAACACATATAGCACTATTGAGCTACCAAACATTAAGTGTTGTTGGGTTACCAAGTACTATATGAATGCTCAAAGTGGTCATGTCTATGTTCATTAATTGTTAGAAATAAATTTCTTAATTAAATGCATTAAAGTAAAGAACAAGAAATTAAAATGTAGCAAGGAAAATATTAAGCTATTCTTAGTGCTAAAAGGATTGCCAAAAGAGTTCATTTTATTCCCATCACATTGTTGCACTCAGGTACATCAATGCTTGAATAGACAATCATACATACTTTGGACTTCTTCCATGGGTACTTAGAAAATATTCTAACTCTAAGGAAAATAAACCGCAAGGGCTTTGCTACTCTAACTAGAAAATCTCAACTATGATCCCCAAAATTGGATCCTAGGTGTGGTATTTATAGACTTGGGATATATACCCCGATTTTGGACATTTGATGCTGGATCTAGGCCCTAACGTTGCATACACGATGTTGTGACTGACATCAAATGGTGATTCATCATACCTCCATGACTGAATGAAAACTCATCCTCGAGTGAAGAAGAGGAGAAAGAAGTTATTTACAATATAACATATTGGGTAGGTATGGGATTATTGACTGACATGACAAACTAACTTAGATGAAATAGACATATAGACTCTGAGTGCCCAAGTGTATGGAATTACAATTTTTACAATATTGAGTGTTCATGAGAAGAGGAGTGAACACCCTAGAGAATACTAACATCCAACACCTCTTGGTAGTAGAAGAATAAGAGAGAGAGATGGAGGAGATTCAATGATCATGAATAGTTCTCATTGTGTGGTCCTAGTGCATCATCCTTGGCAAATATAGTCTCGTTTACAGTCCATGCTTCCTGCTACAATCATAACAGGATCATGAATTAGTATGTAATGTGTAACACATAGTAATTAAATGACTTGTCTCATCGATAGTTACACTTGGCTAAGTTGTGATTGTGGTAGATTGGTTTCTTTGAGTGGTGTTAGTGGGAAGGCTGATAGATAGGGTTAATTAAATTAAGTAGTTCATTAAATTTAAAAAATTTCAATACAATGAAATATTTGCAGAGGGTATAAAAATTCACAACAATGAAAAGAAGAGTTCACTAAAAACTATTTTTGAATATTTGTACAATTGGATTTCATTGATGGGGTAAACAAAAAGAATTTGATTGTGAAAATGTCTAAGGGTAAAGAACTTAACTAACCCAACCAAAAGATATGCAAGTGGATCCTTCCCAAAGCAAGCATAGGCCTTTTATGCCCTTGTGTAACTTCAAACCAAAGAGTTTGTGGGCTCCGTGGATGATTAATGGTCACAACAAGTTAAGTACAAAAACCTAGAAGAAACTAACTAAGAATTCTGACACATCAAACCAAAACATGAAACCAGTAGTGAGGTGGAATATGAAAAGCATAGATGGATAAGAGAGAGAGAATGGAATGGAGTTCCTAATTACAGTTACATGAAGTCCCTTATGGATTTTGTGGTTAAATGACTTGATAGGATCCATCCTTAGTTTAGACCAAAACCAACCATTTTTAGTGAGTTTGCATCAACATTCTAAGACCAATCCATCCCTTGAGACATAAGAGTGCTCCCATAGAGCAACCACCATTCCAAATTAGAGAAGTAATAGGAAGTGAGGAAGGGCCTTAGTTAGAGGAGATGAGTCCCATAACTAGTGCTTGTAGCCCGTTTATTCTGTCTAAGGGATGTGCTTTGAATTCCCATTGTTTTTTTTTTTTTGAAATGGGAACCATACTATGCAAAGACACATGCATTTATTTTGTCCAAGGGGTGTGCTTTGAATTCTCATCTTTTTTTTTATGGGAACAACACCATGCAAGGACGTATGCATTTATTTTGTCCAAGGGGTGTGCTTTGAATTCACATTGGGATTTTTTTAATTTTTGATGAGAACCACATCATGCAAGAATTTATTCGACTTCCTTTATTGATTCGAATGGAATAGTAAGGAATTCATGGAAACACACATGCACCCAAGCAAATAGAAAAGTACAAAGAATATCAAATCCCCTTGAAGCCACATCCTATTCAAGCCTTTGAATCCTTCTTAATTCTAGAAACTACCAAAGTCACAAATTTATTAAAGTTTTATTAATAAAAAAGGGACTACATGTTTCCAAAACAAAGAAAATCATAGAGTGTGTAGATCGGTGGATGTTGTGGACTCACTACCAGTTACATGAAAAAGAAACCATGTCCTAATTATTTGTAACAAAATTCAAAGCTAGAAATCAGACACCAATAATCAAATAATAAAAATAGTACATACCACCATCAAGTAACGCATTACCAATGTACCTGGCACTTATTAACAAAAAGTTAGAAAATTACACCAAATAAAAGAAAATATAGAAGAAAGTATAAATTATTCAAGAAATGTCAAATGAGCTAATGATGGTGTAAAACAAAAATTAGAAAAGATTAATAACATAAAAACAAAAAGATGTAAAACAAAAAGTTGTAAAATGAAAAATGTATAAAACAAAAAAGTTGAAAAACTAAGGAGTTGCTTGAATGGTTAGCATGGTTGGCCATCTTCCCCATGACTAAGTTGAAAAGAGGAGATCCGAAATATGGTGCGTGGTTGTCCATCGGATGAGGTGCTTGTTGTGTTAACTGGTGTATGCTCATGGAAAGGCTTAATTTGTTGGATGTTGACCAGCTATGTCTTGCTTCAGCTCTCAGGTTTATAAATCATCATGACCCTAGAAGGAAAAGTCTCATAAATGATATAAGGACCTTCCCATAGCATTTTGAACTTATTTCATTGAGGTACGTGTGTGAGATTCTAGTAGATAACCTTGTCTCTCAGTTAAAATTTGAATTTTCTAATTTTTAGGTCATGACGCTTTTTGTTATAATCCTTGTGTGACTCATTAGATGATAAGGCCAATAATTGACTTTTGTCTAGGAGGTTGAGATTCATTAGTATTTCTTTGCAAGCTAGACTTAATTCAATGTTAAGGTCACAAGTTGTTGAAAGTGTATGGAGTTTAGATTGAATAGGAAGTGTTGGCAGTTTGCCATACACAAGCTCATAGGAAGAGTAGCCTACAGGAAGTTTCCAAGTTAAGTGGTAGGCCCAAAGGGCATGGTTGAGTTTTGTGCTCTAGTCCTTCCTATACTTGTTAGTAGTTCTTATTAGTATTCATGTGATTTCCCTATTGGTAACCTCAGCTTGACCATTAGGTTAGGGTTGGTAAGGTGTTGTGAGTTTGTGTTCAACGCCCAAGCATTGCATGAGCTTCCGAAAAGTAGTGCCTGTAAAATAAGTTCCATTGTTAGAAATTAATGCATGTGCCATACAAAACCTATTTACAATGTTTTTTTGTACAAACCAAGTAGCAGTAGAAGATGTACAATCGATGAAAGCTGCTTCTTCTGCCCATTTGGTACAATAGTCAATAGTGACTATGATGTATGCCTTTCCATTTGACATGGGTGTGATGGAACCCATGAAATCAATGCCTCAAATTTTTAATCATTCTAAAGGTTGAATCCATTGATGAGATCCCTTCATTTGAGTAATCATTCCACCATCTTGTTGGAATTTTTTACAAGGGTAGATGAAATGGTGAGCATTGTTGAAGAGTATTGGCCTATAGTATCCTGCCATCAGGATTTTGATGGCCATGCATATCCTAGCATAGTGTCCTCCACAAGGACCTTCATGAGCATCTCAAAGAACACACAATTGATCAGCACCAGGAACACACCAATGAACCAGGACATTGGTGCACACCTTGTAGAGGTGTCCATTGATCTTCATGAAGTGCTTTACCTAGTGAAGAAATTGGTATTTCTTCTGGTGGTCCAACCATTGTGCCATCTCTTGAGTGAGGAGATAGATGAGAATGTTATCATACCATTTTGGCTCATTGGGCATTTGTTTAGTTGTTGCCCCAACAAAGAGGAGTTCATCAGGAAACGTATTGGATAATGGATTTTCATCCTCTTTGTCATCCCATCACAACTGAGACAAGTGATCAGTGACCACATTCTTATTGCCCTTTTGATCTACCATGGTAATGTTGAACTCATTCAAGATCACTAGCCACTGTATGACACAGGGGCTCACTATTGGCTTGTTCATTAGGAAGCGAATGGCACTATGGTTTATGTGCACAAACACCTTGTATCCAAGCACATGTTTCCTGAACTTCTCTAGAGCAAATACCACTACCATCAATTCTATTTCTATAGTGGTGTGGTTCAATTGTGCACCCACAATGCTTCGACTGGCATAGTGGATGTAGTATGGACATTTCTTGTCATCTAACTGCATCAGCACATCTCCTAAAGCATAATTTGATGCATCCATCATGATGTAAAATGTTCTAGACTAGTCCAGTGCTTGTAGGATTAGGGTTGCTACAAGCTTTTCCTTTAGTTTTTAGAATGCTTTCTCACATTCTACAGTCTAGAAAAAAGGAGCATCTTTATTTTTAGCCCAATCAATGATTTTGTGATCTTAGAGAAATTCTCTATGAATCATTAGTAGTAGCTAGTATGTCCAAGGAATGACTAAACATCTTTAACTATTTCTGACTGGCAAGTTATTCCTTGGATGACCCTTATTTTTTCAAGGTCTACCTTGATTCCTACTTTGATATTTTATGCTCCAATATAATGCCCTCTTGGACCATGAGGTGACTTTTCTGCCAATTGAGCTGCAAGTTAGTTTTGACACATCATTTCAACACTTGCTCAAGGTGGTTCAAGGCTTTCTCAAATTAAGCTCCATAGGTGGAGAATTCATCCATGAAAACTTCTACACCACTATTACTCTATTGTTGAAAGATCCTCAAGACCAAGTATTAAAATGTGGTAGGAACATTACATAGACCAAATGGAATCTTACGATATGAAAAAGTCCCCAAGGGATTTGTGAACATTGTATTTGCTGGATCCTTCAGTGCAATTTGGATTTAGTTATAGCCACTATAACCATCTAGGAAGTTGTAGTAGCAATGCCCTAATATTGTGTTGAGCACTTGGTCAACAAATGACAATGGAAAGCGATCCTTGTATGTTGCCATATTCAACAATCTGAAATTGATGCATACCTACCACTTACCACCTTTTGTTGGTACAATTATGAGTGGACTAACCCACTCACTATCTGTAATGGGAAAGATGAACCCTGCCTTGAGGAGTTACTCGATTTCCTTCTTGAAAATTTGCTTCAATTTGGAATTCAACTGCCTCTATGGCTATTGTTTTGGCTTCATGGTTGAGTCAGTGTAAATGTGATGCTAGCATATCCTAGGATCAATCCCTGTGAGTTTAGGATATGACCAAGCAAAAGTTGCTAACCATCTTTTAACTACCTTCAATAGCATCTCTTTTTGTTTTGGGGCAAGTCTTACATTGATTATAACTAGCTTCTTATTTTTCAAAAATACATATTTCATTCTAGTAGATAAAATTTTCAATTCAAGGGCCTATTGCTTGAATTTCTCAGGAACTTCCAACGCTTTCCAATAGGTATCATCATTTGTATCATTGGAGAGTTGGTGATGAACTTGCTCTAGTTCATTCATGGTCATAACATATTCACATGTTAGGCTCTTAGTTGGTTTCATGCATAGCGTGCTGCTTTCTAATTTATTAGTTAGCCATTGGGTGCCCTCTTATTTTGTGGCTATTGTGTATAGACACCTTTGAATTTCTATGTTTGGTGCACCCAGCTTGCATGCAAAGATAGATGTTGCTTTATGTCCTAAAGTTTCTACACACAATTGCACCCACTATCACTGTACGTGATGCATGGAACTCTCTTCTTCTTGATCTTTCCAAATGCATTTTCTTTAGAGATTTCTAGGGAAAGATCTCTGATGCCCATTCTTGCATCTATGATGCTTATCCATGCTCTTCCCATGATGATTATGAGTCCCCTTTGTAGTTCTCCACTTTGATTACTAGGAATTCAGCAAAATAAGACCACCCATANAGAATCGGGGCCCTCCATTGGCCTCCATTCTGCCCTCCATTGGCCTCAGTTCTGTCCGATTTTCTCTACGCGATTGCTGCCTGAAACCCCTGTTAAAATGATTCATTGGTGCAAGAAGGACCTCCCATGCACTTCACGAACTTAGCTCTTGCATCTGACGAGTCAGCAACATAGGTCTGACTAGTACGTGGACGCAATCCAGAACCAGCAAGCCAAAGGAGACACCCCAATACCGTGGCATTCAGCTCTGTTTTTTTTTTCTGATTTCGTTTTTCCCAGCAGCGTTAACAATGGGTCTCTGAAATACAAAAACCTTTACACCCTTTGATAATTACGAATTCAAAACCAGTTGGACCCTTTAGCTGATTTTTGATAATCCACTACCCACGGTGTTGTTTATTTCNGTTTTGAATTCGTAATTATCAAAGGGTGTAAAGGTTTCTGTATTGCAGAAAACCCAAATTCATGTATGACGCGAGACCCATTGTTAACGCTACTGGGAAAATGAAATTAGAAAAAAAAACGAAGCTGAATGCCGCAGTATTGGGGTGTTTCCTTTGGCTTGCTAGTTCTGGACTACGTCCACGTACCAGTCGAAGCTATGTTGTCAACTCGTCAGACACCAAACCTAAGTTCGTGAAGCACGTGGGAGGTCCTTCTTGCACCGATGAGCCATTTTAACAAGGGTTTCAGGCAGCAATCACGTGGAGAAAATCAGATAGAATTGAGGCCAATGGAGGGCAGAACATGGGGATTAAACAACAAAGAAAAAATCGAAACCCTCTATATACAATACATGGAGAAAGACGTCTTGTTTTGTTCAGGCCCCGATTCTATTTTTGTCCTAGGCCGTAGCAGTTTCAGTTGCACGGGCAGCAACGGCTCTAAAGGTTCCTGCGGTTTCAGCTGCTGCAGATTCACAACACGTTCATCCCTGGTCCTGTAATCAATGACAATGGCGGAGACAAACAAAAACAAGAAATGCAGGAAGCCCTAAACCAATTTTGGGGGCAAAACAAAAAAATCTCTGGCAATCAAAACCCTCTGTTTGGGACAGTATGCTCAGCACGTCGTTCTTCAAGAAAACCCTTCTTCTCTAGCACACGACGACAGAGCCAGATGTAGTTGCAGAGCCTTCTCCCGCAGTGATCGTCAGTTACGGTTTTGCAGGGCCTTATTGTGTGGTGGTAGTTCGAATCTACGGTTTGGGATGATGTTGCATTTTGAATCTTGATTCAAACATGTGTCGGTTCTTACAGGTTTTGTGTAGAAATGAGAGAAAGATCATTGTCCTGGAACTGTGATTGAGCCTCTACGCAATTTACAGGGAAGACAAGAAGAATCATTTAAGGACGTAACTTTGGCACTTTCACCAAGAATTATTTGATTACTACTGCCGCTTAAAGTATATGTTTAAGATGGAGTATAAATTAACCAACAATATATATATATCCATCATATGAAGTACGCATTGTATGAAGCCTTGATTTAAAAACTTGCCTTCAATTATCCCAAGTCATGAAAAATTATTTTAAGACATATAAGTTACTACCCATAAAAAATTTTTGCAATATTGATTATCCCATTACATTTAATGTCACATTACATTAATGTTAGCATAAAATTATCCTAATTTTATGCATAACTTCCTAACTCCCTAACTACATAACTTTCTCCTAGCTTGTTGGGCAAGTAATCTTCTAATTGGTTAGTCAAGTTACTTGGGAGAAAAGTTAGGTGAGATATTTTGAGATGTTTTTCGAAATTGTAACTTCCCTACCTACCTTTGAACCCTATAAAAGGGCTTCAAGGAGAGAAAAGAAGGAATTGGAATCTCATTTTTGATAAGGACTTTTGGAGGGAATAAGTGGGATTTCATACATCACTTAGAAGACTTTTGGGAGGTCTCATACATCACACTTGGGCTCTCACTCGGAGACATACTCGAGGTCTTGAGAAGAGCTTTGTAAAGAAATTGTGAACAATTGCTTGCAAGATGGCTTGCTAGAGTAAAGATTTCAGCCTATTTGTCATGGTCCTGTGAGTTATGTATTTTATTTTTTGTTTTGTTTAAATTGTTTAGCTAGTGGTTTAGATAGTATCATCCTTGGCAAGTAATTTTGGGATTTTTAGATTGCTCTTACTGTTCTTGTTGCTCGATAGAAATTTCTATTAAAATTTTGCCATAGAAGCGCTTGTGTTTAAAAGCCTTAAGAGCATTTTAGTAGTAAATTTCATTATTGTGCAACATAGGGGAACTGTTATTGGGATTGTTGTAAGAGGNTTGAGGTCTACACAAATCTGCTTTCTTTTCTTTTCTGCTTATTTCCATCGAATCTTGCTCTATTTCTGGTTTTCTTGTGGAACTATCTCTTTCTCTGGGGAAAATTAGGAGTAGATTGCGGAGTTGCGCTCAAATGTTTTTGCAAAATTTTATTTGTTACAAGTAGGTAATATAAGGACCGTGTAGACTAGGCAATTGAACAAAATAGGAAATTTTCAACAACTCACAGTACTTGGCAAAGTTGGCTGAATCTCTTTAAAGTAAGTCATTTGTAGTTTACACGCAACGCAATCGTTACATTTCTCACAACCACATGCCGCAACAGCACACACACATACTCACATTAAGTACTGAGTTTATTTGGAGGTATCTAGGCCTTGGTGTTGCCAAAGACCAGCAAGCACCTAAATCCTGTTCGAGAACACTTGTTGGTAGTCGTGTCCCAAACAGTTGCCAACAGATACTAGTCACAATGTCTTCTACTAGTCCCAATGGAATAGTGATGGACTGGTCTACCAATTCCAATCTAATGTTACTCTTCTAAACAGGAGGGAATTTTTAGGTAATGTACATATCATGAAAAATCAAATTAGTACCAAAACCTAAATTGAGAAGAATGTTGCATAGCTTGTTCCCAGCAATTTACAAATAAATTAGAGGGCTTTTAGGATCAACTAATTTCTTAGGAAGATTTTCTGCATGGATCCAATCAAATAGTAAGCATTACAGTATGGATCCTTGGTAGATTTTGGTCTGAAGGAGGCTCAAAGGAATCTGATATGGAGGAAGAGGCAAGAGTAGGGTTGTCAACTGCAAGTGTAGGTGAAGGCTTAGGTGGACTACAGGGTCAAATGAAAGGTCTTTTCTTTGATCAGAAAATCAACCCCTCCAATTGATGATTGGGTTGCAAATTAATAGCCCTCGTAGCATTGCGTTGTTGTGGTCGAACAGGAAGTTCACCTTTCATTGGTGGAGTAGGTAGTAGCTATGCAACTGGAGTAGGAGTATGTGCAGGGATAGGAGAAGGCTAAGGATAGGAGGTGACATCCCTTCTTTCATAAGGAGAAGGAGTTTGATAGTAATTAGAAGGGTGGTAATAAGGCTAAATATTAGAAATGTGATTGGAAGAGTCACATGGAGACATGGACTGTTGAACATAGTAGCCATATAGATTAGGCTATTGGTAAGGGTATTGTTGCCTTAGTGTTGCAAGCACCCATGGTTGTGGTTATTGCCATTATTCATACTGTTCATATGATTGCAGTGGAGCACCACTTGGATAATATGATTATTTCTGGTGGAACTACTTGAGATCACCTTGAGGATAAGACAACCTTCTAGATGTTTACCTATATGTAAGTCATGGATGTAAGGCATACACCTTAGACTCCTGAAGATGTGACACAATGGGTTAACATCCTTTGGGATGTTCATATTAGTAGATATCACATCCACGATCATCATCTAATTCACTATCCACAACCTCTTCTATCATAGCAATTTTGCCCTTACCTTTGTAATATGTACGTTTAGCTTCTTTATGCCTCTTGCACTCACAATCACTACCTTGTTCTTGGGACTCTTCAACAATTTTTGAGGATAGCTTGAAATCGACTATCCATGGAGTCCCTCAACTAATCAACCTTGATCATAATTTTATATTGGAATTGTTGAAACAATAAGGCTTTCTTATGCATTCCTTCATCAAATATGGATTCATCCTCACTATCGCAGAATCGAACCTCCCTCTTGCGAATTGAAGGATTTCAATTGTACTCCTCTACACTTTCTCTTTTTTTATAGTTTGCCCTCCTCTTTGGTGATCTGCTCTATTAACCTTTGTACTTGATGGTTAGTTAGTTCTAATAATTGCCCTTGGGAATAGATTCCAAGGGTTTTCCTTATTTCATTACGAAGCTCGTCTATAATGTGGTGGAGTTGAGCAAATTGAGAATAACCATGGCTAGGGCATTTATGCATCAAGGCATAGTATTAGCCAATGGCAGCATCCAAGGGTTTGTATGCTCCTTGTTTCCACCCTTGAATTTACTTTCTTAAGTTGGACACCTAGGAGTACTTTTGATACTTATCATTGAACATTTCAAGCATGGTACTCCAACCTTTGATAGATTGCAATTCTAAGAACCAATACTAGTTCTCTGCTTCTTTGGTGAGTGTCTTGGGAAATAGTTTCAACTTCTACCACTTGTTCTCTATGTTTTACAAGGCACATGCATCTTGGAAATTTTGAAGATGATTCTACAGATCAGAGTTATACCCTCCTTCAAATCGAGAAATATTGTTCCTATTCAATCGTTTGATTCAACTGTACTTCACATGTCTTGTTGGAATTCTGATTGCCTCTGCAATGTTAAGCATACTTCAAGTAGAAAATAGAGGATCATCAAGGCCTTGATCATGGTGCCTACAATGCCCTCTACTACCCCTTTGTTCATGGAGATGTGCCTCTCTTGAATGCCTGCGTCCATGTTCATGCTTATCTTGATGGTCCCTTTAGTGATTTTGGTCCTGTCTGTCATTACACTCATTTTGATGACCTCCATCACGATCTCACCTTCTGTGGTCATGGTTAAAGCTAGAAGAAGATGATGATGATGAAGGGAAAGAGGAAGGAGAATCAACACCATCCCGATGCCTACTACCACCTCTTCAATGATCGTGACCAGGAGCACGATTATGCTTCTTATTAGCATCCCTATCTTGACTTGCCCCTTTGAATCCTACTTTGTCATTAGATCCCTTGTTACTAAAATTAGGATTGTGAATTGTGGAGTGCATATTTTAGTTTTAACCTTCATCATCAAAGTTAAAGAGAGGAGTGACATTGAGTGGAAGATCCCTAGAGAAAGGTTCCCTACTAGCTTGTTGGTACAATAGGAATGAAAAATCATTAAGTCCTTTTCCCTTTGAAAGTTCATAGCACTACTCTAGCTACTGATCTCATAAGCATTGTGATTTGGTGGGATGATAATCCCTAGCATCAACATCTTCCATGATATATTCCCCATGGTGGTCTTGAAGATCACATTGTGCAAGAATTTGATAAAGCATTGTAGAAGCAGCATGATTGGGTGACAACACAATGTTGCCCTCCATGTCATGCCATTGCAGCTGTTCATCCTGGTGTAAGATGAAGGTGAAGTTTGGCACATACTTATTAGGATGAGTATATGTAATTTGGTACTATTGAAACTTTGATGGATGAGTGCTATCAGGCTTAGGTGGAGAAGCACTCCTATAAGAAGAAGACATTTTTAGTTAGTGAAATAAAAATCATAATGTGCTCTGAGAATTTTTTGTATTAATTGTGAAATAAGATATGACTCTTAGGTTCATTCCAACAATTTAAATACTTTCATTGGATCCTAGATAGTGCACAATATAATAAAAAGGTCCCCAATAATGGTGCCAATGATGAGCCATGAGGTACCCCTATGCCCAACCATACAAATCACTAAAGCATTATGTGTGATCTGATCGAATGCTATGGACCTATAGTTATCTCATACACTAGTTCCTTTAGGAAGTGAAATAGCATTAAGAACATTCATTGTCTTCCCAACTACACTTGTGAAGCTCAAGGGTATGGTTTAAGTGTAATTGAGGTATATGAATTTTTGTCATTTTATATTTTATAGATGTGTTTGCCTACAACAAGAATAAAGGTACAGTAGATTGAAAACTAATGTCTATTGTCTACCTAGCCTAACACAAGTAACTATCTCACTTTCCTAAACACATCTTGAACACATATAGTACTATTGGGCTACCAAATGCTAAGCGTTGTTGGGTTACCAAGTACTATATGAATGCTCGAAGTGGTCGTGCTCATGTTCATTAATTGCTGGAAATAAATTGCTTATTCAAATGCATTAAAGTAAAGAACAAGAAAGTAAAATTCAATAAGGAAAATATTAAGCTATTCTTAGTGCTATAAGGATTACCAAAATAGTTTGTTTTATTCCCATCACACTGTTGCACTCAAGTACATTAGTGCTTGAACAAAGAACCATACACACTTTGGACTCCTTCTGCAGGCATTCAAAAAATATTCTAACTTTAAGGGAAATAAACTGCAAGGGCTTCACTACTTTGACTAGAAAATCTCAACTATGATCCCCAAAATTGGAGCCTAGGCATGATGTTTATAGACTTGAGGTATATACATTGAAGTCAGATCCAAGCCCCAACATTGCATATGCAATGTTGTGGCTGATATTAAATGGTGATTCATCAAGGGACTTTTCAATCATCATGGGAAGGGCTTGGTTGAGCATCATTGATGCATAGTTGGAAATTAGAGACATTTCCTTGGAGATTTTCAAGGAAAATGCATTTGAAAGAATTAAGAAGAAGAGAGTTCCATACATTGCACACAATGATACAGGGTGCAACTATGTGTAGAAATTATGGTTTATGAAAGTACATCCATCACAACATGTAAATAGTATGCAAATGAAATAAAAATTCAAAGGTGTGTGTATGCAGCAACCACAAAATAGGAGGGCAGCCAATGGCTAGTAGCTGATATTGAAAGCGGCTTAACACTTTTCATGGAATCAAGTAAGCATGTGATGAGTGCCTATGTTGAAGCCATGAATGAACTGAAGTGAGTTCATCACCAACTCTTCAATGATGAACCTAATGATACCTATTGAGGAGAGTTGGAAATCCATGAAATCTTTAAATAGAAGCCCCTAGATTTAAAAACTCTACCTACTAGCATGCAATATGATTTTTTGAATAACAGAAAGTTGGTGATAATCAATGTCGATCTTGCACCTGAACAAAAAGAGAAGTTGTTGAAGGTAGTCAACAAATGGACAATAACCTTTCCTTGGTCATATCCTGAACTCACTAGGATTGATCCTAGGATATGCTAGCATCACATCTATACTAATCCTTTCATAAAGCCAAAGAGGCAACCATAGTGATGGTTGAATCCTAAATTGAAGTAGATCATCAAAGAGGAGATTGAACAACTCCTCAAGGCAAGGTTCATCTATTCCATTGTGGATAGCAAGTGGGTTAGCCCACTTGTGATAATGTAAAAGAAAGGTGATAAGTGAAGGGTTTGTATTGACTTTAGGCTATTGAACATGGTGATGTATCATCATTTTCCATTGCCATTTGTGGACCAAGTGTTGCACACTACCTCTAGGCATTGCTACTACAACTTTCTAGATGGTTATAATGGCTATAACCAAATTTAGATTACATCCAAAGATTAGGTCAAAACAACATTCACGAGTCCTTTGGGAAATTTTTCATATAGAAAGATGTCATTTGGTTTGTGCAATGCCCCTGCAACGTTTTAATGCCTTGTCCTTAAAATCTTTCAATAGCAAACTGGTAGCAAGGTGGCACTATTCATGGATGACTTCTTCACCTATGGCACTACATTTGAGTAAGCCTTTGACCACCTTGAGTAAGTGCTGAAAAAGTGTGCGGAGATTAATCTTTGAATCAATTGGCAAAAGAGCCATCTAATGATCTAGAAGGACATTATCTTAGGGCATAGAATATCATAAGCAAGGATTTAGGTGGACCTTGAAAAAGTAAGGATCATCTATGGAATTACTCACTAACCAGAAATTTTTAAAAATGTTCAGGCATTCCTTGGACACACTAGTTATTATCTACAATTCATAGAGAATTTTTTTATGATCACTAAACTGTTGGTAGAGGTGACAAATAAAGATGCTCCATTAATCTAGATCGAGGAATGCAAAAATGCATTCTAGCAACTCAAGCAGAAGTTTGTAAAAACTCTAATTGTATGAGCACCTCATTGACCTGGATCATTTTACATTATGATGAATACATCAAATTATGCTTTAGAAGCCATGCTTATGTAGTTGGATGATCAAAGATGCCCTTACTACATCCACGACATGAGCTAAAGCATTGTGGTCAAGGTATTGTGGGTACATAGTTGAACTACATCACAATAGAGAAAGACTTGATGGTGGTGGCATATGCCTTGGAAAAATTTAGGCACTATGTGCTTGGGTATAAGGTATTCATGCAAACAGACCATAATGTAATCCACCTCCTCATGAACAAACTGGTGATGAGCCCCAATGTCATATGGTGGCTTGTGATCTTACAGAAATTTGATCTCATGATGGTAGATTGAAAGGAAACTAAGAATGTGGTTACTGATCACTTGTCTCGATTGCGATGGGATAATAAAGAGGAGGAGAGCCCACTTTTTGATTAGTTTACTTATGAACTCCTCTTTACTGGTGCTATAAATGAAACAAGTGATCATTAAACCTAATTGGTATGATGGCATCCTCACTTATCTTCTCACTCTAGAGATGCCATAAGAGCTAGACAGTAGGAAGAAACAACAGTTTCTTCATCAAGCCAAACACTTCATGGAGATTAATGAACACTGTTATAAGGTGTGCACCATGGCCTGGTTCATTGGTGTATCCTTGATTTTGATCAATTGTGTGTCCTTTAGGATGCTCATGAGGATCCTTGTGGGGGCCACTATGCTAGGAGATGCACACCATTAAGATCCTGATGGCAAGGTATTATTGCCTAACACTCTTTAGGGATGCTCACTAATTTGTCCACTCTTGTGATTACTTTCAACGTTATGGTGGGATGACCACTTGAATGGAGGAACCTCAATAGTCAATCCAACCACTGAAACCCTTTGACATTTAGAGCATTAATTTCATGGGTCCCATCCCACTCATGTCGAATGGAAAGATGTACATCATACTTGTTGTTTACTATTATATGAAATGGGTAGAAGCAACAATTGTCACCGATTGTACATCTTCTACAACTACTCAATTTGTACAACAAAATGTTGTAAATAGGTTTAGAGTGCCACATGCTCTAATTTTTGATAATGATACTCATTTTACAGGCACTACCTTTTGAAAGCTCATGCAATGCTTAGGGGTAAAACATAAACTAACAATACCCTACCACCCACAAGCTAACAGTTAAGTTGAGGTTACAAATAGGGAGATCAGTAAGATCTTAACTAAAATAATTAGCAAATATCAGAGAGATTGGAGCATAAAACTTAACAATGCCCTTTAGGGCTACAACTCAACATGGAAACTCCCTATAGGCTACTCTCCCTATGAGCTAGTGTACATAAAACTGTCAATACTTGCTATATAGTCCAAGCTTCGTATACTTTCAATAGCATGTGACCTTGACCTTGACCTTAGTCTAACATAGAAAGAAAGACTAATCAACCTTAACATACTAGATATGGATCATTTGGTGGCCTTTTCCTTGAATGATGTGCACAAGGCATTCAATAAACAACACCATGACCTCAAAATAAGGAAAGTAGAATTTCAACCAGGAGACAAGGTTCTTTACTGGAACCCCACACATGTGCCACAATGAACTAAGTTCCAAACATTGTGGGAAGAGCCTTATATCATCTATGATACCTTTCCTTCTGAGGTCATGTTGATCTACAAACTTAAGAGCCTACACAAAATGCTATTAGTCAACATTCAATAAATAAATCCTTTCTATGAGCCTAAGAGAGCCAATGCTAGCTACACCTCTTTGGATAGACATCCATGCTCAATTTCTTGGATCTCCTCCTTCCAACACAGTTGTGGGGAAGACGACCATTAATGCTAATCATATAAGTGGCTCCTCAATTTTTTCACTTTTTTGTTTTACACCTTTTTGTTTTACACCATTTTTTATTTTACAACATCGTTAGTACATTTTTAAATTTTTCTTACATATTTTATAATTTTTTCTATATTTTACTTTATTTGGTTTTAATTTTTCTTACTGTTTCTAATGTTTTGATGTTCTTTCCTTTATTCCCAATAGGACACACTAATGTTATAGTTGTTTGCTAATGATGGTTTGTACTTAATGTTATTTGATCGCTAATGTCTGGATTCTATCTTTGAATTTTGATGATTGATAACTAAGACATGGTTTTTTTTTCATGGAATAGGAAGTGAACCCACATCATCCACCCATCCATAGAACTCTATGGTGTTTCTAGTTTTGGAAATATGAGGTTGCTATTATTAACAAGAACTTTAATGAACTTGTGAACTTGGTAGTTTCCAAACTTGGGAAAGATTAAATAGATTGGTAAGGGTGTGACTTTAAAAGGATTTGATGCTCTTTGTACTTGCCCAAACTTTTGAATGCATGAGTGTTTTTATAAATCTCTCACCATTCCATTGTTAACCAATAATAGGAAGTCAAGTCTTTGTCTGGTGTGGTTCCCATCCAAAAATCCATATAAACATAAAAACTACAATAGGAATCTAAAGCAAACCCCTTAGAAATAAATAATGAGCTACAAGAATTGGTTATGGGACTAGAAAGAAATGTTATCCATGCCTAGAAATCCCCTCTAACTAAGGCCCTTTCTCACTTCCTACTTCTCTTTTCTTCTCTTTTAGGAATATTAATTGATTTGTGGTAGCATTCTTGTGCCTTGAGAAGATGGACTGGTCTTAGGGTATCAATGAAAAGTCACTAAAAGTGGTTGGTTTTGATCTAGATTAAGAATGGACTTTATTTGGTCATTTAACCATAAAATCCACAAGGGACTTCATGTGACCATAACACGGGACTCCATTCCACCTTCTCTTTCATTTGTCTCTACTTCTTATAATTTACCTCACTGCTAGATTTTCATGGTTTTGTTCAATGTCTTAGTTTGATATGTTAAAATTCTTAGGTAGATTCTTCTAGATTAGGTCCTTAACCTTCCATAATCATTAATCAACCGTGGGGCCCACCAACTCCTTGGTTTGAGGATATGCAAGGGCAAAAAAGGCATGAGCCTACTATGGGAAGGATCCACTTGCATTTTCCTTAGTTTAGTTAGTTCAGTTATTTATCCTTAGGCATTTTTATGATCAAATTCTTTATGGGCCCCATTGGTGGCATCCAACTATGCTCTTCTTAATGGCATGTCTCCAACAATAAAAACCTTATTCTCCCAATCAAAAGTCCAATTTTATGAATAATCGAGACCTCTTCAAGAATTCCATCATGTTCACAACTTTTCTAGCTTTCCAAGGACTCCAATTTCATGTTGAAACTCATATTTTTTGAATTTTAAAAAATAAAAGATTTTCTCTATAGGCTCTGATGATGGGACCCCATCAATGGAGTGGATGCGTTAACGAGACCATGTCAACATAGCATAAAAAGTTTATAAATACATGGCCACACTTAGCAATTTTTCACATTTGTGCTTAAATGAAGGGAAAGTTTTTGAATTTTTTGGAGCCTAGAACCCTCCAAGAGCCATAACTTCCAAACTCTTTGTTCAATTAACTCTGTTTTTTAGTTCTATAGCTACCCAAGTTAAGCTCTTTGTCATGGGGGCCACAAACCTTAGATTTTCGAAGGAAATTTTTTTGATATTTTTCTAACTTTCATAAAGGTTTAACCAATAAATTAACATTAAAAAATCAATTTGAAGAAGTTAAACCTTCAAAAAAACTCTGGTGACATTCTAAATCAAATAATATTAAAATAATGAATCTTCCATGATCATAACTTAGCCAAAGTGTAACTATCCAATGAGATAAGGTACCTAAATGCTATAAGTTACACATCACATGCTAATCCTTAGTTATGTTATGACCATAGATGACACCTAAGGGAAAGCATGCATAAGAAAGAGGACCATCCCAACAAAGGGACAAATGGCTAAGAATTGAAAAGGGCCAAGAATAGCCTTAGGAATAGGTAGTTGAAACCCATGCAATGACACCTCTTTAGGAGGAGTCTGAAGTGGAATCTGTTTGATAGATTCTTAAAGCAGCCATGACTAAATAGTCCCATTGAGATGAGGCACTAGAGCCAAGATTAAACCTTGAGGTCACCTTGATAGAGGCCTCGCTCAAGCAGATCACATTTAGGGAGGTTTAGAAATCAATGCTTCAAGAGTTGAACTTTGGATCCTTCTTGGAGTTTGCTCCTCCAAAAGCTAAAGCTCAATTGTAGAACTCTACCATGTGGCCCACCATCACTTCCAGTAGAGAGTGGTACATGGAAGAGACATACATTTTCTAGTATAATCGGCAGGCCAGTTCAATGGTCAAAATCAAGGACATTTCTATGTCCTACTCAGTGAAAGCAATCTCTGAGGCCCTTGAGTTTCCTAAAACTAGAGCCAACTTAGAAATTCCAATGCAAGTATATCCAAGTGTGAAGAAAGAATGGATGTAGCAGTGTTATAAAGTGTACTATAAGGAGTTTGATGCACTCACCATGGCAAAATGTGCATATTTTAAAATTGTGACCTTTTACCATAATCCAATGATGAGGCTTAGCAAAATCATAGCTTTCTCCACCTAGGCACACACTACTCTAAATAGTATATTCCCTATCAACCTTCCACAGTTGATCTATCCTGAGATAGAAAAACACTTCAAGGAGAATGAATGTGGAAGAAATATTCTCCCCTTCCTATGCCTCATTAGAAACTTATGTAAGAGGCTGCTACACAAATGACATTATTTGACATGCTCTAGTTGCCTCTTGGAAAAACATGATGAAGGACCAAGTGCCTGCAAAGGTGATCCAAAAAGAGAAGCAGCAACCACCACCTCCACCACCCACTTATGAGATAATGTTGGAGTCTCGCACTACCCTTGAGTACATGAGTGAACTCCAAGAGTAGATCTTGCAACAATAATAGTAGCAAGTAGGAATGAGTGGTGATGAGTCATTTGTGCATAGACTAGCCATAAGCCACCTCAACAAAGTGGCCTAAATGTTAAGCCAGATAGAGGATTGAATGCCAATTTTCTCAGCCTAATGCATGCATGTGCCCATAAGGTCGAATCTGAGTGCCTGAGAGGTAATGATATCCCTCTCCCAATAGTAACAATTCTTAGACATCTATAGGAATGTTGCTACCTTTTTAGTGCATTTGGAGGAGGGTGAGGGGATAATTATCCTAGTGATACAACACCATCGGCAAGAGACGGTGGCTAAAGTCATTGCTGACAAAGTGGCTGAAGCACTTAATGCATCCATGGTGTTTGTATCAAATGTTTTTACAATTAGAGATGTGTAGATGTTTTCAAGAACCATTAGCACTAGATTAATCATAGCCCAACATGAGGAATTGTTGGACCGACTGTTGGAAATTGGGTAACCAATTTTGAATGTCTTTGACCTTTTGAAGACCATCATTACAACCCAGTCAGAGATTCTTGAGGTAAGGGGAAAATGCATTATCATGGAGGAAAAACTTGAAATAACTTGAGCTAAAAACCAATACTTGGCTATGAAAGCTACCAAATTAAGAGCCATCCTTGCTAATCCTGTGCTACTCAACCAAGTAATCATGCAAGATGAAGCTTTTTAACAACTTCAAGTAAGACTAAAAGAAATTGAGAATGCCAAGGAGTTGATAGTTTTTGACCAATCCTTAGGCAATGCCACAATGTACAACATCTAGAAGGACTTAGTTCAGACTTGTAGGGAAAATGAGGCCTTGTAATCAAGTAAGCTATGCTTTTGTGCATTGGGATGATGTTGCCTTCGTTTATGTTTATAAGAAATCCCCACCTTGGGTTGTGTACTCCAATCTTCGTTGTCATATAATTCATTGGTTCTCCAATGAACTTCCTTACTAGATGTGGCATTATTATCATCTTGTAGGAGAGGCATGATTGTGAAATTGTATGTGAATTTATATGTGACTTTTTACAATTATTTTTACAATTATTTCTTCATAAAAGATATATCGTTAATTCATATATAGCGACCTTGTATGATATAACTAATCTAGATAACTAGCATCATTCCCTAGCAGCGATGCCAATGATGAGTGGCAAGGTACCCCTACACTCAACCATACGAATATGAGCATTTCATGCACGATCCAGTCGAACTCCACAGACGAACTAGTTGTGGTATCTAGATAGTTATCCTTAGATCGCAATTCAATGTCTTCCCACCTAGACTAGTATTAGCTTGTCACGTATGGTTTAGTCCAGAGTGAGGTGTATGATGTGTTTTAATGCTAATGCTACTCCTGAAGAAAATGGAAGATAATATTAACTAAGCTAAGAGAGAAAGGGTGAGAGAGAATCTAAGCTAGCCTAAATGCGATGAGCATCCATTCCTCGATCATCCGTACACATCTTGGACTTTGTGCACAACTACCACTAGGATTACCAAGTGCAAATCCTAGGTACGCTACTGGGTTACCAAGTAGTCACACTTAAATGCTTGTAATCAAGTCATACTCATTCCACATTTACAGGGGTTTAGGATGAGAAGAGATTAACTAAGAAAGCAATAAATAAAAATTAATTAAATAATTAAGCTAAGTGAATGCTGCAATGATGAAGTAATCTCAATCTTTATTTTCAGTCATGTGCATGTCCAAGTACATCACACTCGAATAAGGATGCCATACAATTACAATCACCACATTGCGGGCATACACTGGGAGAAAAAGGGTTGAGAGAAATAAATCAAGAACAAAAATCAAAACTTAACTCTAAACTGATTTCCTATCGGAACTATCTACCTCTTATTTATAGATGAGAAGACAGGCTGCGATATTACGTATGCGATATCGCATACGTGATATCATGATTGACTAAATGGCGACTCATCATACCCCCACGACTGAATGAATACTCATCCTTGAGTTACAGTGAGAACAAGCTCCATTGATTACATAGTGGATAGGTATGGGGTTATTGGATGGTGAAAATGGGTTTATGCCATGGTGTGGAGTCAAAAAAAAACTGAGACACAACACAAAGAATGTGCTATAGCTACAAAATTGGTGGAACTCATGTAGTTCCTAGTGGCAGTGGCTTCTCCATAGGTGCTTTCCCCTTGTCTTGTGCTTTAGGTCTTAGGGCTTGATGGCATTGAAGTATGGCCTGGATTTTCTCCTCTTCGGTCTAGGGATCCTGTGTGGTCCATGCTAATGTTCCAATGTTTGATGGAGTCAACACTTCCCATGGGTAGGGTAGTTGCGGAAACATTTGATTTGCCTTGACATACTAGGCCGCAAATACCCACATTCCTCCTCATAGGCTCTAGCTTTGTCTCTGTACTCTTGAAAATCCACAAGCCGTCGAGCCAAATCTATTGGAACACTTTTTTATCCTTGGTAGCTTGCCTTTACCACCTCAAGTTCATAATTTGTGATCTCTAGTTTTTGCAATAACTTCTTGCATTCCATAAATTCTATTTCATATTTTCTGTAGGTAGTAGCTACCTTTTGTTCGAGCTCTATCCTCAAGTGCCATACTATTAACATGGTAAGGTTGGCATATTGCAGGTTTGCCAACTCCATGTATTCTATCAGATCTTGGATCTGCAGGTCTTGGTTCTTAACTTCTGCCTGGTGGGCCAATGCATATGTGTCCAATATGGCCTACCAATCAGTGTCTTGAGCACTGATAGCATTGATGTGGGCCTTGGCCATATGGATCTCCTTCTCAAGGATCTATTTGTACATCCCCACCTGGTCCCAAAAGTGCTTCTTTAGCTTTTCATGTCGTTTAGCTTCATTTTGCCATGCACTTATTTCGATAGCTATCTTTTGATGGATTACGCATACCTCCTTCATTGAGAGGGTTCAATTCTCCTTGGCTAAATGGCTCATGTCTTGGTTGACCTAGATGAACTATTCTTGCAACTGATGGAAATGTTTTTCGAGAACATTCTTTTGCTTCTTCACAGAGGTCAACTGAAGATTGTCAGCAACAAGCTACTTGTTTTCCTCCTGTAAGGCTTTAAGTGCCTTGATATGTGCATAAGTTTTCACCTGTGTTGTAGAGGCATCCCAAAAAGCCTTCTCTTTTTCTTCTGCCACCTTCTTATTCTCCATTAGTAGTTTGGTTAGTTGCTTAGTTTTAAAATTTTCCAACTGGTCTGCGAGAACAAATTGTGAAGGGTTCTATTTTGTTGCTTGTAGGGCCACGAGCTTTTCTTGCAATTTCTGCACCTCTGCTTCACCATGCTCGGCCCTCACTTCTATTAAGACTAGCTTCCCCTTAGTGGAAATGAGGTCTGATTGAATTGCTATAACATCTTGAGGGATGCCAAATAGGGACGTCATTATTTGTCTTGTTTGTAGCAATCAATCAAGCGCATCCTCATGTTCTGCAGGAGTCATTGAGGTTCCAGCCAAAGTTTGAGCATCCCGTGCTCCCATGAGATCTACTGGTTGCACAATAGGTACATTAAACAATTCTTTAATGTGGTTTGTGACCCTTCTACGGCTCCCATTGCATCCTAGTGTTACATGACCACCACTATGGCCCCTTCACCAGTTTCTAATTACACTTGCAAAGATGCAACGTTTCTTGAGATCTGTTGTGACCAAATACTATCCCCTCCTCCTGTATGGATGGACACTTCACCCCTTGCATGATCCAAAGAAACCATGGGTTGTATGGCATCATCAATGATGCAGAAGAGATTTGCATCATCATGACTTCCCCAACTGACCATCTCAACGATGGCCCTGAGGTGGCTCATCAACAGTCTATAATCTTGCGGTGGTGGTGGTTGATCCTAGTCCATGCTAGGCCCTACTTCCTGTTGTTGGCTGGGTCCAGCCATCTATTCTTCTTCTTGTTCTAGTCCTAACGTCTCACCAGTGATTTTCCTTACAGCTCGTGGTTTTAACAATTCAACATATGAAGCATTTTGGGCTTTTCGTAGGACATCATTAGTATATCCCCTGATACCAGCACATCAGCATACCTTCCTGATAAGGCAAGGAAAGGACAACGCCATCTTCCTTGTCTTTTGTTCCTCAAACCGCCTTAGGATCTCTGTCATGTATAAATGAGGTAGGTTACCATTAACCTTTCCCATCAGCACTGCACATCCTCTTGCCACATATGTTGAGATTCTTTTTAAGCCCTTTGTGGGGAAGAGGTGATACGTTCCAATTTTGAAATAGATCCTCTCTTCTGTCATCAACTCTCCAAATGTCTTATCCCTGCCATATGCCCTTTCCAACCAAACTCATCACACATCGAGGTCTGAATAGATAGAAAACTGAGCAACCTTGGGCCTTATATTCAGAAGGTTTAATACTTCCAAAATGGCCTGCGCAGAGAAATTGACTATCACACCACAAGTATTAACAGTGGTGCCTTGTTCTCTATTGTGCCAGAATTGGTATGTCTCCCCTAGGTACCAGGCATTGCTTTCAGAGAGGGTAGGCCATAAGAGAGACCCTTTGAGGTGATCCCTAATAGCCTCAGGAGCGAACTCTATGAAAGATTCAAAATTTAATTCCACAATCACCGTAGTGAATGTGGACGTTTTGTGGATAACCTGAATGTAATCTTGGGGCAACATGAGATGTTGTCCCTGTTCAGGCACTGCTGCAGCTCCTCCTTCTACCTACCCGAACTGTACAGTAGCAGGGTCTTCTTGGGGAATGTTGAATGATTGTTCCTCCTTCTCTGCATGTTGTCCGGTACGAACTTATTCTTCACCTCTCTTAGGTCATTTCCTTCCACCTTAAGTAGGACCTTCTTGTTATCCACGTTTCGAGGCCATCTGCAATCACACGGGGCCAAGCGTTAGCAAGGTTATTTCTGAAGTTAAGTTATACCTTACTGCTTGCCTTAACTAATTTAATTTATTTTATCTCTGTGTGATGTTTCCTGAAAGATTATAATAGTGGATCCTTTTTTACTTAGGTGGTTTCCAATTTTAGTTTCCCGATGTACCTAAAGGGATGAAATTATTTTCAGCACAATTATTCTTAATGTTATAGCTAATTACCCTTGATAATGTCCTTTGGGTGATGAAAAATTCCAAAAACGTTATGCACTATTCGGCTTGTGTCCCTCCCCCACGACTAAGTTGAACACTCCAGGTTTAAGTAGGTTCAGACAGAATAAAAATCGGAGTACCAGTGAGCGAGATATAGGTAGAAAAACAAGGGTCTTCCTATTGCAAGTCGTAGGGAAAAAATTCGAAAAACTCCCCTACATAAATTGTGGAGAATGATGTTAACTGTTGCCGGGGGGTTGCCTTTTTATAGCTGAATGGATGCGATATCATGATATCACTACCTAACAATGTTTAGGCATGAGGGAAAATACCAAATTTTTAGGGTTTTTTGAAAATTAATAATGAAAATTAAGGGCATGTGGCAAGAGTTTAAGGGTTCTAGGGTAATTTAACTTGTTTTGAAGGCACGAATAATGATATGTGGGTGGACTTGAGCAATAAGGAACTCGGATGGTACAGAAAAAGGCTATGATGGTTCATAGGAATGTTGAATCGAAGGGATAGTAATAAGGGAAAGACAATCGTTGGCAATATGCTAAGGGTAATAAATGGTGTGTGGAAGATGGGTTATGAGTGAAAATTACAAAAATTACGCAAGTGGGTCCTCCCGAAAGAAGGTTCCAACCTTTAATGCCCTTGTGTAACCACACTTAAAAGTGTTCGTGGGCACTCGAAGGGTTAAATGTAATCCACACTAATTCCACAAAACACATACATGTAAATATCACCGGAATGAGGCAAGAATTCTACATTACACATGACACGAGCTACAATTACACGAATAGTGAGATGAGATGAACTATAGAAGGGATTGTAGAGATTGGAACATGAGGTAACTGACCCAGGGTACAATGAATCCTACGTGTAATGCATGATTAAGGTGTCATTAACCCATCATTCCAAGATCAAGACCAAGTCCATTCCTCTAACTAGTGACACCGCATTGTTTCATCCCATGATGAGTGACTATGAGAGTACCAAAACAACAAGGCGTATAATCACTTTGGCATTTTGTTCAAGGGAGGAGTGATTTTTATTTTGTGGAACTTCCTTTGTTTTTTTTTATTGCTAAATCTAGAGAAGCCACCAACCATCGGGCATGGATGCATGTCTTTCTAGTGGGACCCCCTAGAACCGCATTGGATTTTTGAGTGCCTTTTGATTACTCTTACTCCCATTTTGCATTAGATATTCAAGGATCTTAGTATAACCATGTTGCATGATAACTCTCACAGACGTTACCAAAGAGAATATACAAGTCCCCTTGATGTCACACCCTAATCATTCCCTCTTGGTCCATCCTTCTTCATTCTAGGTACACGAAATTGATTTTAAGTCTTAAGAATGTCAAGAATATCACTGCACCCTTGAACAGAACCTCTTATTTGTAGAATGGATGAGTGGGTGTAATGGGCTCACTGTCCACATAATTGATCACTCGAAACTTGATAACATAGAACACACCTCAACCAACGAGCCACATGAGTGTTTTATTCATAGATGAGATTACTTACAAAAACGTAAAAAGACAAAAAGACAAAAAGATAAAAAGATAAAAGAAGAAATTGAAAAGTGAAAAACTAAAAAACAAAAAATTGTAAAATTAAAGAAAATGAAAAATATAAAATAAAATATTTATTAACCTTGCTTGTAATTTAGAATGGGGGATATCCCCCATAACTAAATGGTTGAGCATGGCAAGGGTTAATGAAGGAAACATGAGGATCCTTGCATGTTGGAAATATTGGAACCTGGTCATACTTACCCCATTAGGGTTCACATACCTGATTATAGTAAGCATAGTGGGGCAGTTTATAAGATGTGGTTCTTGGGTAAAGAGTTGACCCACTATGATATTTATGACCATACGATGGTATGCAAGGATCGGGGTGTCGCTCTCCATGGCTGTATTCATTGGGTCGTATGATTGTTAGAGTGTTAATTGATGGCTCTAATGAAGTAACATGAGGTGTTGGGTTCAAAGATAAGGATGCACCACAAGGTTGGAATTGTGCTAAGTTGGAGGATGCAATGGCCTTGGAATTGTGTTGTCCCTTCCTAGGATCATTTCTAAAGAAGGGACGCCTTCGATGTTGCTGAGGTCTCTCACTGTTGTTGGTAATAGTAGCACAAGTAATGTTCGGGGGTTGTTGTTGTGATGTAGACACCTTAGGAGCAGTTGGTGGTGATGTAGAAGGAGGGAAAATATGAGAATGTTGAAAATTAGGAGAAGTGTAAGGTGCACAAGGCGGTGGTTGTGTTGAGGACATGGGCTAATAGTATTGAGGAGAATGATAATGCGGTGAGATAGAGTATGTTGGCCCAATTGGAGAAATAAGGTATTGGGCTAGATAAGCATTTGGATATCGATGATATGAAGGGTGTCTCCAGTTTAGGGATGGCTTCCCCCATGACTAGGATTGTTGCCATTGTGATCGAACACAGTATCTCTGTATGAACTCAAGATGTAATGTGCTTTCCCAATGCTCATATAAATGTAACAAGATTGAGCATTGGCCCTTGGGGTGATCGTATAGGCAAATGTTGCATTCATACGTGTGATTGGCAGTGAAGCTCTTATTTTCCTTATCCCTTCTTTCTGATTGTCTAATGATACTCTATCCAACTTCTCGGGTTGTCAAAACTCTATCTCCAATGATATCGATATATTCTCCACACTTTTTATGCATCTATTCCAACATCTTATTGATCTTTGCCTCGACTTCCTCTAATGATTGTTGTACTGGCAAAGATGGTTCTTTCCCCTTGTGGTAGGTTGATTTCTCCTTTTTGTGATTATGGAACTTTGTTAAGTTGATATTTTGGTCTCGTTGATGTTTTTCAACACTCTCCCATCTAGCCATTTCATCTTCTTCCTTTTCTACCCACTTAATAAGCTCTTGGACTTGATGGGTTCATAGTTCGTATAGTTGACCTTGGGCATACATCCCTAGGGTTTCTCTTTTTTCATCACAAAGCCCATCAATGATATGGTACATTAGCCTTTCCTCAAAGAACTCATGGCCTGGATAGTTGTTTAACAATGCATAATATCTTTCTAAGGCCATGTCCAATGGTTCATGTTGTGCTTGTTTTCACTCTTGGATTTGTTTCCTCAAGGCTGACTGTCTTGCGTAGGTTTGATATCTTTCGTTAAAGAGTTCTACCATTGTTGGCCAACATCGTATTGAATTTGGTTTTAATAATCTATACCATACTTTTGCTTGGCCAATGAGTGTCATGGGAAAGAGCTTGAGTTTTTGCCAACCGTTATTGATGTTGTTCCACGTACAGGCATTGTAGAAGGCTTATAAATGTTGATGCGGATCTAAGTCATAGCCTCCTAAAAAATTAGGGAAGTTTTTTAAATTGAGCCTGGGTAGATGACTCTCTTTACGATGCCTACGGGAGATTCGAACAGCATCTTGTATTTGCGTTAGGCTTGTTGTGGCCAGTGGGGGTTCATCATCATCAAGTAAGCTATGCTTTTATGCATTGGGATGATTTTTCCTTCATTTATGTTTATAAGAAATCCCCACCTCGGGTTGTGTACTCCAATATTCATTGTCATATAATTCGTTGGTTCTCCAATGAACTTTCTCACTAGATGTGGCATTATTATCATCTTGTAGGAGAGGCATGATTGTGAAATTGTGTGTGAATTTATATGTGAATTTTTACAATTATTTCTTCATAAAATATATATCGTTAATTCCTATATAGCTACCTTGTATGATATAACTAATCTTCCCCGGCAACTACGCCAATGATGAGTGGTGACACTCAACCATATGAATACGAGCATTTC
Organism: Gnetum montanum; assembly: GCA_015680685.1. Lineage (NCBI taxonomy): Eukaryota > Viridiplantae > Streptophyta > Gnetopsida > Gnetales > Gnetaceae > Gnetum > Gnetum montanum. The sequence continues at coordinate 211,234 of MNCI01000719.1, read as the reverse complement.
ACGCATGATCCGGTCGAACTACGCAGATAGACTAGTTGTGGTATCTAGATAGTTATCATTAGGTTGCAGTTCACTATCTTCCCACTTGGACTAGTATTATCTTGTCATGTATGGTTTAGTCCAGAGTGAGGTGTATGATGTATTTCTATGCTAATGCTACTCCTAAAGACAATGGAAGATAATATTAACTAAGCTAAGAAAGAAAGGGTGAGAGAGAATCTAAGCTAGCCTAAATGCGATGAGCATCCATTCCTCGATCATCC
>MNCI01000719.1:150169-210949 GCA_015680685.1 Gnetum montanum | reverse complement strand
CCGTACAATTACAATCACCACACTACGGGCATACACTGGGAGGAAAAGGGTTGAGAGAAATAAAACAAGAACTAAAATCAAAACTTAGCTCTAAACTAATTTCCTATTGGAATTGTCTACCTCTTATTTATAGATGAGCAGACAGGCTGCGATATCGCGGTTGACTAAATCGCACGTGATATCGTGTACGCAATATCCTTGTTGACTAAATGGTGACTCATCATTTAGGATTAGTTAAGTATTAGATAGTTATTAGGCTAGTTCAACATTTAATTACTTTATTCTTGTTCTTAGGCACCTTAATTCATAAATGATAAAAATCATATGCCTTAGTTACACTTAATCATATATTTGTACTTCACAAGTGGAACCAGAAAGATAATGATTACAATGGTTAAATTCAACTCCAAGAACTAGTGTACTTGGAAACCTAAAGTCTTTGGAATTGGATTGGACTACTGAGTGAATGCTAGTGATTCTTATAGTTGGGTGTAGGATATACTAATTGTTCATCATTAGGACCATCTTCCTTGTGCAAAATTCACTTGCAGAAAATGATATTTTTGAAACCAATTTCATTTTTCTTCATCTAAAAAGATTAGTAAAAATAAAATGTGATAGCTAAGTGAAGATGTCTTTTCTGAAAGTTCTATTGTTTGCAATTCTTGACCAATATTTAACTAGCCAAATAGAAGCTTGTACTTTGTCATTTACAAAGCATTTTGATAGTAAATAACAATGTCTTTTATGAAATTGCTTATTGGGCTTAGAGGGTTTGGACAATTTGTAATAGAGTAAATTGGAATAGCTTTATTGCAAAGTGTTTTCTCATGTTAATTTATCATACTTAAATGTTTGAGATTCCACACAAATATGCTTTCTTTTCTTTTCTCTTTCTAAAACCCATTGAAACTCACTCTATTTTTAGTTTTCTTGTGGAATAGGGGAAATTAGGAGTAGATTGGTAGAATTCTGCTCAAACATTTTTGTAAAATTTTATTTGTTACAAGTAATGTACTATAGGGATTATATAGACTGTGTGATTTGACAAAATCAAAACCTTCAACAACTCATATTATTCAACAAAGTTAGCTAAATTTCCTTTTTGATAGCCAATTATAGTTTCATACACAACCCAACCAATTCTACATTCACAACAACAAACACATACTCATGTTTAGTTTGTTTCATAGCCACTGAGTCTATTTGGAGGTATCTAGGCCTTGGTGTTCCCAGAGATCAACAAGCACCTAAACCTTGTATGAAGAACACCTTCATTTTCCATGATGCCTATCACGAGACTATAGGCACAACAATCACCAACAGTTCTTTTGGCACTAGAAGGAGGGTAAGAAAATACTTGATGATGAGAGCAATTACTCTAGCAGTTTATTCTAATTATTAGAGTAGTTACTCTAGTGGTTTATTCTAATTATTAGAGTAGTTACTCTAGTGGTTTATTCTAGTTATTAGAGTGGTTACTCTAATTATTAGCGTAGTTGCTCCCAAGTCTATAAATATAGTTCCCAGGCGCATAATTGGGAGAAGTCTTTTAGCAGTCAAGTAGCAAAACTCTTGTAGTCTGAATGTTAGAGTATTTGTATGGTTGAGCATAGGGCTACCTCGCCACTCATCATTGGCACCATTACTGAGGACTTAGTTGTTTGTGTGCTAACTAGAACATAGGAACTAATTCACATCGTTGGAACGAACCATTAGGTTTGGCTAAGAAAATAATAACAAGAATACATTACACACTAAACAGACAAGTATGTCTCCTTCTTCATACAAAAGTGCCTCACCACCTAGGTCTAAAACAGAAAATAGTTGATGACGTGATACACATGACGTTGATATGCCAGTCCCTCAACAAGTTCGAGTGGTATATATTCATCCTGATAAGTATATACCAAACTTCACCTTTATCCTCCATCAAGACAAACAACTATGTTGGTGAGACTTAGAAGGTAACATAGTGTTACCTCTCAATCATTCAGTCTCAAGCATGCTTCGTCATGCTCTCACATGAATTGGCATGCTGCACTTACACGTAGAATATGTTGTGCAAGACCATGACTCGAGAGAATACTATCCCACAGAGGCACAACGTCAAAGGGACTTGCAACAGGAGAGACATCATAATTTTTTGAATGGTAAGTGATCCTAGGATGCCCCACATGTCTTAAGCAAAAATGAGGGTGGTGAACCTACCTTAGGTAGTCACCCAGACAATGATGTTCCTTCCCTTGACTTTGTCCAAGCGATTGTGTATCAAAACCTTGATTCCACTATTCATAACCCAGGTTCTGATACCCACAGGAACAAAGGGTCTAAAAAAGGGACATGAGCTTATGCTAAAGGTGAACATTCTTATCGTAATTGCGATTGGGGTCAAGACTACAAAAGAGAAGGTAGCAAACATCATCATGGTGATGGTTCTCCTTCTTCTTCACCTTCATCATCTCCTTCATTCTCTCCTTCAATATCTGGACACAGTCATAAAGAAAAAGACTATGGGGATAAAGGTAGGCAAAGTGGAAGTCATAGATGGAACAACTAGGAAAGGGGACAAGGGCACTCTAGAGAGTCATGACATAGAAGAAGGGAGAGTAGGGAACAATGTAGGCATCATAGATTCCATGGACGAGATGATCACGATGAGCCCCTACTTGCTACTTGAAGTATGTTAGACATAACTGAGGTTGTTAAAATTCCAACAAGGCATCAGAAAGATAGTAGGATCAAGAGATTAGATATGAACAATATCCCACGATTTGAAGGGGGATACAACGCTTATCCTCAAAATCACTTACAAGCATTCCATGATGTGTGTGCCTTACAAAACATAGAGAATGAATGGCAAAAACTTAAGTTGTTCCCATGGACACTAGTTAAAGAAGTGGAAAGCTGGTACTGATCCTTAGAACTGGAATCCATTCTTAGGTGGAGTACTATGTTAGAATTATTCAATGATAAGTACCAAACGTATTCCCAAGTGTCCAACCTACGAAAGCAAATCCAACGCTGGAAACAAGGAGGACATGAACCCTTGGATGCTATCATGGGCTAATACTATGCACTATTACATTGTTGTCCTAGCCATGGTTATTTGCAAAGGGATCAACTGTGCCATCTCGTGGATGGGCTTAAGCATGAAACGAGAAGAACCCTTGGGACTTATGCCCAAGGGAGACTATCCAAGCTTAGGTTCCATCAAATTAAAAGACTATTGGAGCAAGTTGCTAAGGAAGAAGGTGAGCTATAGAAAAGAGAAAGTGTGGAAGAGTATAACTGAGATCCTTCCCTTCGAAAGAGGGGAGTAAGATTTTGTGAGGATGAAGAAGAGTCACCACTCAAAGAGATGGTGAATAGGAAAACTTTGCCTATGCAAAAGATGACATTAGAAGTTTTGGCAAGGTTAGACTAAATGTGGGATTACCTAGACAATAGATTTTAAACTATTCTTAAAATAGTAGAGGATTCTAGAGAGCAAGGTAGTGAGAAAAGAAAAAAGAGAGAAGCTGAACATGCATGTAGCAAGGGTAAGGGAAAACTTACCATCATTGAAGAAGTTATGGATTTGGAAATAGACAATGATAGTGGATGTGAGATATGTTAATATGACCATCCTAAGGGATGTTGCCCTGTAATCTCACATCTACAGGGGTCTAGGGTGTATGCACTCAACCCATGATTAAACAAAAGGAAAAAACCCCAAAGGTTACCTTATCCTCAAGGTAACCCAAGGTAGTTCTACCAATCCTTAACATATTATCCTAGTGGAACTCCACCACAACCAATTGAGCAATATCAATAGTGGCAGCACACACAATTATGAAGAATGCCACCACCAAGGCAACAGTATCCTTACTAGCAACCTAACTCATATGGATATTATGTGTAGCAGCCAATCTCCCCACATGCCTATACTAGTCACATCACTTCTCAACCTCACTACCAAGCCCACAAGTATTATGGGACTCCCTCTTCTAGAGGTGATATTTCACAAGCATATCATCATTCTCATCTAGCCGCATCTCTTCCACCAATAGCTCCACTACCACCTGCTCCCGCAATGCAAGGTGAGATCCCTACCCAACCGTAGCAATGTAACACCACGAGGGCTATTAACTCTCAATACCATTGGTTCCAAAAACCACATGAAGAAAATACCTTTCTATAGAACCAAAAGTCCAACCAAGCCCTTGCAATCACAAGTGGCTGATTCCTTGGATGCCTCAATATCAATCAAAAATTTGGAGCCCCCTTCAACCCAATCACCACACTCAATGCATACAGTCATGCTAACACATGTCATCACTGATTAGATCAAAGTTGGCCACCTTCCTAGGAAATTCTTTGATCCTGGGAGTCCTCTGATATACTTACAAATTCTTGGAAATGCATCGTGCAATGCTCTTTTGGATTAAAGTTCCAATGTCAACTTGATTTCTCAAGAAATGTACAAGGCCTGGAACCTACCTCCATTGAAAAAGAGCAACATCTATCTAGAGTTGGCCGACCAGTCCATCATTGTCCCATTGGGACTAGTGGAAGAAATTGTTACCACTGTTTGTGGATGGTCATACCTAGCTAACTTCCTAGTGATTCAAGTAAATAACAATAAGGGGGACTTCCCAATCATAATGGAAAGAGCATGGCTAAGCACCATCAATGCATGCCTAGGAATCCATGATCTTTCCCTAGAAATATCAAAGGAAAATAAATTCAAAAAGATTGAGAAGAATAAATTTTCATGCATCACATACAGTGACACAGGGTGTAATTGCATGCAAAGGTCATGGTTTGTGAAAAGTATAACATTACTTGCATGTAATCAGTGTGCGCAAGTAATTAACATAAAAGATGCCTGTATGCAATAGCCACACGATAGGAAGACACCTAGTGGTTGACAACTGATCAAGAAAGTAGTTCATTCATATGCATGGAACCAACTAAGGGTTTAACTTGTGCTTACATCAATAGCATAGTCGCATTAGAGCAAGTCTACCACCAACTTCCAAGTCTTAACCTTGAAAATATCAACTAAGGGAAGTTGGAAATCCCTGAGAAATTTAAGTAGGAGCCCCTTGAGCTGAAACCATTGCCCACCAATATGGAATACACATTCCTTAAAAATGTAAAAGTGGTAATTATGAACGTTAAGCTTTCTCCTCAATAGAAAGAAGAACTGCTAAAGGTAATCAATAGATGGTCAAAAGCCTTTGCTTGGTTATATTCCGAATTAACTAGAATAGATCCTAGGATATGCCAACATGGAATTTACACTGATCCCTCCATGAAGCCTCAAAGAAAACCGCAGAGGTGATCGAACCCTAAGCTGAAACAAGTAGTTAAGCAAGAAATCGAACAGCTTCTCAAGGATGGGTTCATATACACCATTGCTGATAGCGAACGGGTTAGCCCCTTAGTTATTGTGCCTAAAAAGGGAGGAAAATGGAGGGTGTGCATAGATTTTAGGCTACTAAATATGGAAAAATTCAAAGATCACTTTCCATTGCCATTTGTCAACCAAGTCTTAGACATCATCGCAGGGCATCACTATTATAATTTTCTGGATGGATATAGTGGATATAACCAAATACAAATAGCCACAAAAGACCAAGCCAAGACTACATTCACCAGTCCTTGGGGAATGTTTGCATACAAATAGATGTCGTTTGGCTTGTGTAATGCCCCTACAACATTTCAATGACTAGTTCTAAGCATATTCTAACAGCAGATAGGGAATGGCGTGGAGGTCTTTATGGATAACTTCTCCACTTATGGAGAAAAATTTGATCAATCCTTGGACTAATTGGAGAAAGTGTTAAAAATATGTGTAGAAACCAATTGGAGGCTCAACTAGCAAAAAAGTCATTTGATGGTCCAAGAAGGTGTAGTATTAGGGCACAAAATATCATACACATGGATAGAGGTAGACACTAAGAAAATCAAAATTATCCAAGGAATTACTCTTCAACCAGAAACTATCAAAGATATTCAGTCATTCCTTGGACATACTAGCTACTATAGGAGATTTATTGAGTACTTTTCAAAGGTTGCCAAACCATTGGTGGAATTAATGAAAAAGGACGTACCTTTTGAGTGGACCAGGGAATGTGAATTAGCTTTCCAAACTCTGAAATAGAAGCTAGTAGAAACACCCATTCTACAAGCTCCTAACTGGTCCAAACCATTCCATATCATGACTGACACATCCAACTATGTTTTAGGAGCCATACTTACATAATTAGATGACCAGAAGCATCCTTATTACATCCATTGTGCAAGTAGAAGTATCGCTAGTGCACAACTTAACTACACTACCATAGAGAAAGAATTAATGGCCATAGTGTTTACACTAGAAAAGTTTAGACACTATGTATTGGGATATAGAGTATANTTTCTTCACCAAGTCAAGTACTTTATGGAGATCAATGGGAAACTTTACAAAGTGTCATGATGGCTTANTTGTATCATATGATGGCTTGTAATCTTACAAGAGTTCAATTTAACGATGATCGATAACAAGGGCACAGAGAATGTAGTTGCTGATCATTTATCTCAGTTATGATGGGACAACAAAGAGCNTCCAATCTTGTAAGCGTTGTCAACATGATGGGGGAATGACTGCTAAAATGGAGGATCTGCAATAATGGATTCAACCATTAGAACCCTTCAACATTTGGGGAATTGATATTATGGGGCCGATTACACCAATGTCCAATGGAAAAGCTTATATTATTGTTGTTGTTGATTACCTAACAAAATGGGTCAATGCTGCTGCTATTAAATATTGTACATCATCTATAGCTACACAATTTTTTCAACAACAAATCATAAATAGGTTTGGTGTGCCACATGCACTTATTTCAGACAATGGTACATACTTCACAGGTGCAACTTTTCAAAAATTAATGCAACGCTTAGGGGTTGAGCATAAGTTGACTACACCATACCACCCCAAAGAGAATGGTCAAGCAAAATTCACCAACAGGTAGATTATGAAGATATTGATAGGAACCATTAGCAAGTTTGGGAAAAACTAGAGCACTAAATTGAATGATGCTCTTTGGGCATACCACTCCACATGGAAACTCCCTATAAGCTACTCTTCCTATGAGTTAGTGTACGGTAAATTACCAATGCTTCTCATTCAAACTAAGCTCTACACACTATCTGTAGCATATGACCTCAACCTTGACCTTGATCTAGCACAGAAACAACAATTAGTAACCCTTAACTTGCTAGATGAAAACCGACTAGCTACCTTGTCATCTAACGAATTGCATAAGGCCTTCAATAAACAACATCATGACCTAAGAATTAGGAAAGTTAAATATTAGCCAGGAGATAAGGTTCTCTACTAGAATTCCACACATGTGCCACAACGTACTAAATTTCAAACACTATGGAATGAACCTTATATTATTTATGCAACTTTTCCTCCAGGGGCCATGACAATATACAAACCTGAGAGCCCAAACAAGAAACCGTTGATCAATGTACAACAAACCAAACCTTTCCATGGGCTTAGGATAGCCAATACACATGCTACCTCTATTGATGGACAACGTTGCTCACTATTTCAAATCTCCTCCTTCCAACTCAATCGTGGGGGAGATGGCCACCTATGCTAACTGTTTTAGGCCCTTAGTTCTTTTTGAATTTTTGTTTTACACATTTTTTATTTTACATATTCTTTCAACTTTTCTTACTTTTGATTTACATCATCATTCATGTTTTTACTATTTCTTTTTTTGCTTGATTTACTTTTATTCATCATCTAATAAGTGCTCATGATGGTGGATTGAATTATATCATATTGATTACTAATGTTTGGTTTTTACCTTTGAATTATGATGCTGATATTAAGGTATGGTTCTTTTAGTAAAAAAAGCAATGAGTCCACACCATCCACTCATCCATACAACTCTATGGTCTCTTTTGGCTTGGAACTATATAGTCCCCTTTTTCTAAGTAAACTTGTTAATACATTGGTGGCTGGGTATTTTTCAAACCAAGGAAAGACTCAAAGGGTGAAAAGGGTGTGACTTCAAGGAAATTTGATGCATTGGTGCTAGTGATTCTCTTAGGTTCTTGGATGCTTTTTCTTGGGTTTTCCTTCATTCTAACATTGTTCAAATATCAGGAAGCTGAATGAATAAAAATAAGTCTTTGCATGATGTGGTTCTCATGCATAAACACAAAAAAAAATTGAGAATTCAAAGCACAACCCTTAGACATAATAAAGCAATATGGGCTATAAGCACTAGTTATGGAACTAAAAAGACATGTTACCCATGCTTGAAGGTTCCCTCTAACTAAGGCCCTTTCTCGCTTCCTACTTCTCCATCTCACTCTCCTCAGAATGATGGTGACTCTTTGTGGAAGCATTCTTGTTGCTTCAAGTGAATGGATTGGTCAAGTGTATTGATGCGAGGTCACTGAATTTGGTTGGTTTGAGTCTTGATTTGGGATGAGTTCTACTAAGTTATCTTAACCATGAAATACACAAGGGGCTTTACACAACCTTGTTCTTAGGATTCCATTCCATTCTCTCCTCTCCATCTTTCTCCCCATTTTCTACCTCATTGTTGATTTTATCAATTAGTCTGTTCTAGGTTGATGCATTATTTTTCTTTGGTGAATTCTTGTGGGTAATTTTTTAACTCTTGCTTCCAAATGACATTCCTAGAGCCTACAGACTCTTTGGTTTGTGGGTTGGTCAAGGCATAAAAGGTATGAGCCTGCTTTGGGGAGGACCCACTGGAATTCCTTTTTGATGCAATTGTTAAGTTCTTTTCCTTAAACATTTCCTACAATCAATCATCTCTTCTTTCATCCCCATCCATGACATCCATTTTATTGGCATTTTCATTGTTATTTTTTCCCGTCTTTCTTGTTTCTCATATTTTTTCGTCGTATAGCTATTGAAGGTTCACTCTTAGTCGTGGGGGCCCTAACACAAATTTTTCAATTTTCTTCATTTTACTCTTCACCTAAACCCTACATCTTAGGTAGTCACCTATGATAAATCTCTAAACTAGTTTCTACCATAACTACAACTTAGCCAATGTGTTTCATATTGAGGCAAGGTATCAACTACATTGTGGTTTATCTATCCTTGCTCATTTGTGACTATGTTGTGTGTGTAGATGGCGATCATACAAACAATGGACTGGGCTTGAAGGAAGCACTTAGGATGGACTAGAATTGAAGCATTTATGAAAGGAGCAAGTTTGGTGGCATTGCTATGGCTAAACAATGGAAGGCACAATCTTAGCATTGGCGGAAACACGCTTCATTTTCTTTCTCTCTCTTTCTCTACAAGCTACCAAATAAAGGCTTAAATGTCATTTATATATGAGTGTTCACCACAATGTTGTAATATGCTTATTGATCCATCACTAGGCACATTGAGTCTATCATCCAATTCCACCGTCAGTTTTCAATTAGTCAATAATCCCATAGCTTCCCAATATTATATAAGGAACTCGAGGACAAGTTTTCATTCAATCGTGGGGGTATGATGAAAGTGGTTACTCTAGTGGTTTATTCTAATTATTAGAGTAGTTGCAGTTACTCTAGCAATTTATTTAAATTATTATAGTAGTTACTCTAGTGGTTTATTCTAATTATTAGAGTGGTTACTCTAATTATTAGAGTAGTTGCTCCTAAGTCTATAAATATAGTGCCCAGGTGCACAATTGGGAGAAGTCTTTTAGCAGTCAAGTAGCGAAACTCTTATAGTCTAAAAGTTAGAGTATTTTCCAAGTGCCCATAGTAGGAGGTCGAAGTGTGGACAGATCTTTATTCAAGCATTTTGTACCTAAACACACCTTGTGTGGAGAAATAAAGATGAGCTCTTTGATTCATCCTTGCAGCACTTGAGATTTTTTTTCTTATGCATTTCTTTTATTTTATTTTCTTATGCATTTATCTTATTTTATTTTATACACTTTACATTTCTATTATTAGCATAGCAATTCATTTTGATCAATCAAGAAAATCATTAAAATATACTCAGTATGATCACTTTGAGCATGTGTGTAACACTTGGTAACCTAGTATCAATTAGTGTTTGGTAATCCCAGTAGTGTTGCATTGGTTCAGGATGTGTATGGCAAGAATGGATACTGGTGTTAGGATTAGTTAAAGCCTAGTTAATCAGTAGTTAAGTTAAATTAGTCACTTACTTATCTCTCTCTTTCCCTACTAGCATAGGACATAAAAACATAAAAGCTATAAAAATCATATGCCTCAAGCTTACTTAACCATACAATCATGACATATAGGTAAGCTTGGAAAGACAACGATCAACCAACCTATCCTTGTTCCACAAGGGTGCATAAGCACTTAGTCCTTGGAATTTGACTGGATCATGTGTGAAACACTCGTATTGATATGGTTGAGTGTAGGGGTACCTCGCCACTCATCACTTGAGTTCATTACATTAAAATAGTTTGATAGTTCTAGCACACCAATATTTCTTTTGTTGCTAAGGCATTACAAGAAAATTCAATACTATTTGGGTTCATGATCAAATAGAGTGATAATTTAGAAGATTTCAAAGGTTTTAAAGAAATTCCTGATTATAAGATTGATAGTTCATCAGAAGAAGATCGGAAGAAGGTTCTTGAGTTGGGAACAAATAGTCGACTAAATATTAGAAGGATAAGAAGATCATCCCTTATATTTGGTTTATTAGTTTATAAGAGAGAGTTAAAGAAATATAAGAGTTCAACAATCAAAAGAAGTTCTAGTAAGATGGCAAATCCACAACTAATGAATCTTTGGCAAAGAGTTACACCATTAGGATTTTAAAACTACAATGATATTTCTAAGGTAGTTTACAAATATTTGCCTAAACTTTTTATTCTTGGAAAAGCTTACTTGGCTAAAGAATACATTCACTTATTTGAGTTAGCTTTAACTCATGCTAATATTTAGCACCAAGACCAAGCTTGTAGGTTGTTTGTGAAAAATGTAAAAATATGGCTCAAATTTAGTATTCAAACTTGCCAAGCAACAATATCACAAGTTAGGATGATATGAAAAGTCTTTTCTTGGCCCAATTTGATAATCAATTGAATCAACAACAACTATACTATGGGTTAGTACAAGCTAAGCAAGGAGTTGAAGAGTTAATTAGAGATTTCAACATTAAATTCCAACGAATTTATGGACTCTTTCAAAGGTAGTATAAACCATCAGATGAAATGCTTGGAGACACCTATCTTAAGGCTATAAATCCAAATATTTAAATTTGGTTTAAGGAGAACTCCAAACTTACTAACACTAAATGACTACTTTAGTGAAGCTATATACTTAAAAAAAATAGTTAAACTTGAATCATGAAGAGATTATCACAACTCAAAAAAGAGAAGAGAAAATGATGATTCCTGTGCAAGAATTTTCCCAACTTAAAGCATTATTGGGACCATCTCGTATTAAGATAGAGCAAGGGTTTGAAAATAGAGAATTTGAGAAAGGATAATTAATGAGAGACTTGTTCAACAAAGTAGTAAAACTAGAAAAACCTTTGGCAAAGATGAAAATCAAGGAAGAAAAAAAATAGAAAACAGAAACATCAAGACAGTAAGTTATTAGACAATGCAGATGAGAGTGATCTTGCTATATCCAAGTTCCTTGATATTGAATTTGATAATGAGCTATCTAGTGTTCATTACGTAAGCAAATCTTCTAACAATGGATCTAGTGATACCTCTTCTCTATCAAGTTATGAAGAAGATATATCATTAGATGAAGATTGTAAGAATAATCAAGAAAATAGATATAAATTGTGATCAAAAGAAAAATTAACTACTTCTAGGGCTCCAAACATCATTTCTAGCCCATCTACTAAGAGAAAGATTTTTGAACCAAGAAAAAGAGAGAAAAATAAAAATAAAGAAGATTAAGTAAAGAAAAGTACTCAAAATCATTCTTTTAATAAATGGATGAAGAAACTAGGCTTTTATAGAGATAGAGAATATGATTTGATTCAAGATCTTAAACATGTCAAGGACAATATTAGTATATATCAATTGTTACAAAGAGATTAACAAAGAAAGGCTTTATAGTTCACCAATGATAAAATGAGAGTTAGAGAGTCCAAAATAAGCTATGTGTCTAACATTGGTAAGACAACAAAAGCTAGCTATGATTGTACTCCTAACAAAGAAACTCCTCCTTTTTTTTAACAATGAAGTTAAAGGATAAATATCTTCAAAACTATTTCATTGATTTTGGAGCTACCTCTACTATTATGTCATTGTCTATATGTAAAAAACTTGGTTTGACTCTCAAGTATTCCAATAAAAAGATCATTCAAGTAGACAAAAGTAGAGTGAAAATTGAGGGTCAACTACCCAATGTTCTATTAGAAATAGCTTCTGAATCTCATATAAAAAGCAAAGTAATTATTCAAGTAGTAGATATACTAGATTCACATATTCCTTTGTTGAGTAGAAGTTGAAGTAAGAATTTCTCAAGATACATATCAACGGATTACTCACATATGTGGATACCTTGGAAAGGGGAGCCAAATCAAATATATATACATAGTAAACCTTTGATGATGGAAAAGGTAACTTCAAATGAAAAAAATAAAGTTGTTGAAACAAAAGCCTTTGCAACCAAAATTTGTACACTTCAAGAAGTTCATAACTTCAAGAAAGAGGAATCTCAAGATGAGAACAAGTGGGAATTATTCCTTGGTAGTTCTTATAACTCCAAAGATGCAGGGGTTGGATTAGTTCTAAGGTGCAAGGGTTGGATTAGTTCTAGTACAGGATTATTTCCCAAAAATTTTCAAGGAATTTCCTCTATCTTTCCTTTGCATTAACAACAAGGCCAAATATAAAGCTTTGGGTATTGGAATTTAAATAGCATTTGAAAAAGGGAAGGAGGAAGATTTGGGTAATAATGCTATAAAGGATAACATGGGGTTTGAAGAAGTGAGAAGACCAATAAAATAAGAGGAAGAGGAGAAAGATTGGATTATAATAGAAATTAAGTATGATAGAACCTAAGACAAGAGGATTCCTAAGAGGGTCACTTTGACCACTCTCTTCCCTTCTATTAAGTGCCTTATTCTATGGCTCACTCGTATAGTTTTCATTTTTGTTTCTTAGAAATGAGGTTTTTATACCACTAAACCTTAAGTTTGATGGAAATTTTCCTCTACAAATATTTGTTATTTTCCATTATAAAAAGTTCACTAAAAAGTTGCTACAGTTAAATTTAGTTAGTATTTTTCAAGTTTCAAATGAAGCTTACATAAATTTCCTTAAGCAATTTAAGGAAGGCAATAAATGTTGTCACATTTCTGGCCATTTAATGAACCAGGCCTTATGAGGTTAAATATAGAAAATTTAATCAAGTAAACATAAATAAAAGTGATTGAAAGATATTGCTTTTCTCTAAAATTATTTTGATTGATGGTTTAGCTTCAGCTTTGAAGAGATTTCTGGGTTCTAAGAGTGTAAAAGTCCATGACTTTGTTTACTCAACTTCTGGGAAAATTCATCATCATTTCAAAGGTAGATTAACTAAGAGTTCTCATGAATATAAGAGGCAAAGGAAGAGAAAAATCTTGTCAAATACAGTTAATTCTTTTGTGCATGAAACACAAGAGAGAGAGTTATATACTAATACTAGCACATTCAATACTATAACCTATCACAAAATTTGTTAAGTGGAGGGGTACCTCCTTCTATTGGAGGACTTGTTACAGCTCAACACATCAATCTCTCCTCCAATGTACTCTCTAGGAACATCGTAATTCATATTGTTAAATGGCTTATTGTAGTTATTGTTAATCTTTCCTTCAACAATTTTGATGGAAACCTATCAAAATCCTTGGGCAACAATCTTATACAACAAGAGAGAATGGATCTTTCTCATAACAAGATATGGATCCTATTTTACAATCTTTGTCCAACCTTACTTTTCTTCAAGTTTTAAATTTATCATTTAATAACTTTGAACATAGTGTCAACTGTTTTGAAGACTCCAAAAAGTATAAAATTAGTCATCCATGCACAGATCCTGTGTGATTGCAAGAAAATAGAACATGAACAAATGTAATATGATTCGGTTGAATACCTAATTTTCTCAGCCATCCAAAAAGTTGTAGAGTTTCCAGTCCATTCCCATGAAACCTAGAAGTAGCAATCATGGCATTCTAGAAAATCATGGAATTCTATTACAATATTGTCATTACAAATGCTATTGTTGAAGCATTTACTTCCATGGTTGGGGGTTTTCTCATTGAGGTCTCTCCCCAAGTTGTGAATGCAATGTTTAGGATCTCCTGTCCTAATGTTTTTTGGGTAACCATTGATTCCATGCAAGACATCTCCTCTAATTATATCATGTCTATAGCATATGATGAATATTATAATGTATTTTTCAGGAAAGATGTTACATTTGAAAGAGGTCATGTTGAGATATGCCTGATGACTCCTAATACTTCCACCATAACCCTTATTATATTATATAATAGTATGGTGAAAGGGGAAAGTTACAATTATTTGTTGCCATCCCAAGCCTATATGCTTTATTGTCTTCTCATAGGATTACTATTAGATTTGGGGCATATGCTCTATCAAGATATCTTGAGTCTATTTGGCAAGGAGAGGATCTTTGGGCACCCCCTATCTCATCATCTTGTTAATCTGTCATAGGGGTGTACCTATTCCAAAGATGCCTTTACTCAAAGGCAAGGGAGTCTCAGCAAATATGTTGAGAAAAGGGGTCTTTCACATGTCGCTAAAGCAGGACCTAATACTAGATTGCAAAAGTAGAAGAAGGAAGCATCTCCATAACTAGGAAGATCAAAACCCACGAGTGCCTAGATCAACTCATTACTAAAGAAGCTTCTCCAACTATTTGCATGAGCTATAGGAAAGCTTGGGAGGAACCTCTCTTACTTGCATAAGAGTTTGGATGTAGCTAGCATTCCACCTCCTTCCAATGGGTAGATGTTTGAGGAAGTTACTACTCCTATTTCTTCTTATCCCACCAAGGCATTCTCAAATAGCCTATCCTTCTTGTGCTTATGACTTAAGGATGGAGTCTAATTCATAGCTTGAGGCACCACCAACGCATGTCCAAGGGGAGCATCATATTCCCATGCAATAGCCTAAGTATCATGATCCAACACTACCTATTCATTTACTTTTTTTATCAGTCAATCCTTCCAGCTCTTGTGAGTGGTCTACTATGGAGAGTATATTTAGGATCTCATCCTAATGGATTCCAACTCAACAGTCTCTAGTTCAGCTAGATGCTCTAACTTCATCTCAATCTCAAGTGAAGTTACATCCCAAGTGAGCTCCCATATGGCAGATTGAGTCCTCTAATGAGGATACGTAACAATCAAGTCGACTCAGCACTAGTAGTGATGATGATAAGGAGGAGACCTATCGTCTAGCCCAAGCAGTAGAGGGCTAAGAGTCTGAGGATGTGATTGAGGCTAGTGATTAATACCTCAGGTGATTATTTTCTCTCTCATTTTGCTAATGACCAAAAAGGAGGAGATGTTTTTTATTTCTCACATATGTGATTTTGGGACTTTGCACATATGTGACTAATGTAATGATAGATAGTTCCAGATTTATGTGGGAAATTGGCTATATGATAGTTTGTGGATGCATTATAAATAGATGGTGTTTACCTTTGTTATCTTTTTGTGATATATCTTTACTTTGTACTTTTCCATTTGCATCGCTTCATTATTTTTTTCTTTTCCATGCCCTACCGAACTACCTTGTCCCTCAACTTTTTATCCTAATCCCTGGTTGCCATAGAAATTTATGTCTTTTTTAGTGCTTTATTTATGTGCTTTGTCCTTTTTAATGCTATTCAAAAAGAGGGAGAGTATAGTTATGGATATATTTTGGAGATTTTGCATGTCTACTAATCCAATTTCTTAAGTTTGGAACATCACCAAAAAGGTGGAGATTGTGGACCCTTTGGTATTTCAAAATGTAAAGAAAATTGGAGAACAAGGTTGTTTTTGTAGTTGTTATATTTGTAGGACAAGAAGTTGGATTGAGATCAGAAGGCTTGTGGAAGTTCAAGAACATGGACAAGGAAGGAAGAATTCAAAATGCAAAGGGAGCTAAAGAAATATGTATCTAAGAAATAGTAGACATCTTGGCAAAATTGAAGGTAGTATAGGAGAAGATGTCTCTGTAAAATAGGAAACATCTTTCATCAGAACAAGACATCTTTCCAGAATGAAGGACTATTGTAGAAATATGTCTTTCATTAGAAGAAGACATCTTTCTAGAATCGAGGTCAAATGCAAAAAGACATCTTAGTCTCAAAGAAGAGGTCTTCAGTGACTGTTAGTTAGCCATTGCATAAGTTTCAAGATGAATTCGGAAACATAGTGGCTATAAGAAGACTTCATTCTCATTGGAAAAAGAGTAAACATTTTGTATTTTCTATTGTAATCATTTAACAATCATTGTAATAATTGTTGCTTCTCATTGTACAATCATTTGTCTATTGTAATTGGTCAAAGTGAAATGTGCCTTGGAGTGCAAGTATTAGAAAACTTAGTTGCATTATTTCCTTGTGATTGTTTTTCTCTTTTTTTGCCCTATGGGGTTGATGTAGTTCTTACTAGAAGGCATCTTACTTGAGCTTATCAAGATCCTATGGGATTGAGTGTTAGTATAGCACCACAACACTCTAGAGCGGAGCTCAAGTTATCAAGGTTGTGGAATCCTATAAATAACATTCTAAGCTTGTCAAGACCTTGTAGGGTTGAGTGCATTCATAGCATTGAATCACTATGGAGTAGAGCTTAGATCTTGTATAGGGTATGGTACCCTTCAAACCACATTTGAGAGAAATAAAGTTTGGAGGTGTGCTTACCAACTACAATCCAAGTGTGGAATATCCAAGTTGGGAAACCAAGTTAAATTTGGTGTGTGTGCTTTGTCTCAAAGAATTTTAATTTGAGGAACTTATTCATCACTCCCTTCTAAGTTCAATGATCCATAGCCTATACATAGCAACCACTAAACAAGAGGATACTCAATGGCTGACAACCGAAAAGGAGGATGAATCAACAATGTGCATGGAACTAGTTGAGAGCCTCTCAAGTTTATATGTAGAAAGCATGAAGAATTTGGAGCATGGAAAGGCCTACAACATCATGGTTGTTTACTATTGTACTAAGTGGATTTTGAGGTAGTGATTGTCACCAACTATTCATCATCTACAGTGGCCTGATTTGTATAACAAAATGTTGTAAAAAGGTTTGTTGTGCCATGAGCACTAATTTCTAATAACGGAACACATCTCAAAAATAAAGTGCACAAGGCACATAATAAACAATGTCATGATCTCAAGATTAGGAAGGTAAAGTTTAAACTAGAAGATAAGGTGTCCTACTGGAGTCCCATGCATGTGCCTCAATGTACAAAATTTTAAACATTATGGATGGGCCCTTACATTATGTGTGAATCCTTTCCATTTGGGCCCACGATGATATACCATCCTGACTACCAAGGAAAATAATTTTGATCAACACCAAGTAATGCAAGCCTTTCCTGGAACCCACTGATTGGCATGCATGCTCAATCTTTTAGATCTCCCCCTTACAACTTAGTCATGGGGAAGATGGCCATCCATGTTGATATTATATAAGTGGCTCCTCAATTTTCAAATTTTTTCACTATTTTTAATACTTTTTCCATTTTCTTTAGTAGTTTACAAATTTTCTATATTTTACTTTATTTGAACTTTTCTTATAGTTCTTCCTTTTTCTTTATTTTCATTAGGACTTTGGTGCTAATTACAGCTACTAATTGATGGTGGCTTGTAACTTCATTGATTATTTGATTGCAAATGACTAGATTTCATTTTAAAATTTTGATGTTTACTAATGGGGCATTGATTTTTTTTCATGATAATAGGTAGTGAGTCCACATCATCCATCACTCCACACAACTCTATGGTGTTCCTTGTTTTGGAAAAATGAGGTTTCTTCTTAATAACAACTTATAATGAATCAATGACCTTAGTACTTTTCAAACTTGGGATGAATTAAGTGGATGAACAAGGGTGTTACTTCAAGGGGATTTATCACTTTTGCACATGCCTACCATTTAGGGTTGCATGAGTATTTCCATGGATTTCTCACCATTCCTCTATCAATCAATAAATAGGAAGTAATGTCTTTGCATAGTGTGATTAACATTTTCAAAAAAAGAAGAAGAGAAGAAAAAAGAGAAAGAAACAATGGGAAAGCACATCCATGTGAACCATGCCTAAAGGAATCCATCTAATTAAGGTCCTTTTCACTTCCTGCTTTTCTTTTCTTTTTTCTTTAGAATGGTGAGTGGTTTGTGGGATGTTCTTGTATCGTGGAGTGTGAAATGAGCTAATGTGTCAATGCAAAGTCATTGTAAGGGGATGGTCTTAATTCAAACTAAGGAAGGAAGTTCTTTGGTCATGTTAATCACATACTCCAACAAGGGACTCAATGTGACCAAAATGTGGGACTCAATTCCATACTCTCTCTCCTTCACCTATTCTTTCCATATACCATCTCACTACCTCTTCTCATGGTGGTATTAATGGATTTATTTTAAGATAATCTTAATTCTTTGGTGGCTTCTTTGGTGATTTAGTTCTTAAAAATCCACAACCATTAATCATCCTTGGGGTCCACATACTCTTTGGTTTGAGGGCATGCAAAGGCATTAAGGACATAAGTCTACTATGGGGAGGATCCACTTGCATAGTCCTTGGTTGGGATGGTTAAGTTCCTTATCCCTTAGCCATTTTGCTTTCAAAACCTATGTTTTCCACTATGATGCATCCCGTTTTGCATTCCTTGGCAATAAATCTTCTCCTAAATCTCTTTTTGAAACGTATTCCTAGCACTCTTCAAGCATTCCTCATTATTCTAAGCTTTTATGGCTTCCTCTAGACACCAATTTCATGAAAAAACTCCTTTTTCATACTTAGTTTTAATTGTGAAAAATTTTTATTTTTCAACTACATCAACACATCCTCGTCAATGCAACACAAAAACACTATAAATGCACATTAACACTTAGAAATTTTTGCACATTTTCTTTCAAACACCAAGGAAGTTTTTGCCATTTTTAGAGCTTAGAACCTTCCTGAGCTTATAACTTCCTAACATCTTGTCCAAATCAACTTGTTCTTTGACCCTACAGCTATCAAAGGTGAGCTTTATGTTGTGGGGGCCACAAACCTATGGTTTTTAACATAACATTTTTCTAACTCCCACATCGTTTAACTATTAAAATAATATTAAATATCACTAAGTCACTAAAGTTAAACCTCACCAACAAACTTAGGTAGTTAATCTAATAAAAGAATAATAAAATATTATTAAAATAATCAATCTACCATGATCATAATAAGCCTAAGTGTAATTAGCCAAATGAGACAAGGTATCAAAGTTTTATAAGTTATACATAAACCACTAATCCTTGGCTATGCTTATGATAATAGATGACACTAAAGAGAATACTAGAAGAAGGACCATCTAGACCATGGGATAAGTGGTCAAGAGGGGGAAGGGATTAGTAGCTGCAATTGCCCCAAGAAGGAGAGGTAGAAACACATGCCACGGGACCTCTTCAAGAGGAGCCTAAAGTGGAATCTATTCATTAGATTCCCATAGTAGAAACAGGCCATTCTAGGTTAGACAAGATACTAGGGCTTGGACCAAATTTGGAGGTCACCTTGACCAAGGTCTACTTAAGACAATTCATTCTAAGAAGATCCAAAGTATGGTTCTCCAAGAACTTAACTTTGGTCCCTTCTTGAACATGGCATTAGAAGAGGTGAAGACTCAAATTATAAGGATCTCCCATGTGGCCTATCCTTACTTCCAGTGGGGAGTGGTACATGGGAGAGACTTATCTCTTTTGGAATACCATATAACCTAATGGCATAGTGAAGATCAAGGACATCAGCATGTCCTATTTAGTCAAGGCCATTGCAGAGGCCCTCAGGTTACTGGATAGTGGGGTAACTTTGAAGGAGATCTCTACACAAGTGGACTTTGAAGTGAAAAAGGAATGGGTCCAATGGTGCTATGGAGTGTACCATAAGAAGTATGGTGCACTCAACAAGGTAGAGAGGGCCTATTTTAAGATGGAAGCCTACCACCTAAACCAATAGTGAGACTAAGATCAAAGCCTTTTCTACCCATGCATGTGCCACTCTAAGCAAAAATTTCTTGGTCAACCTTCCACATCTTATCTTCTTAGATATTGAGAAGAGATTCAAAGAGAATGAGTGTGGGAGGAAGGCACTCCCATTTCCTTGCCTGATTTGAAAACTTTGTAAAAGAGGAGGAATAGCTTGTTACACTAATGATATGATTCATCATGATCCTACCACATCTTGCTAGGAGATGATGTAAAATAAAGCATACACCAAGTTGAAGAGGAGTGGCCACCACCACCATGACTTGCTCAAGAAACAATGTTAGAGGCTCATGCTGCAATTGAGCACATGCAAAAGCTTTGTAAGCAACTCTTTTAGCAACAATAGGAAGGACCAAATGGTGGGAAACCTTTAGTCTATCAGCTAGTGTTGAGTCACCTCAACAAAGTCACCGATACCATCAACTTGTTGGAGGAGACTACACTACTATTTTCCACACAATGAATGCAAATCCTCATAAGATTGAATCTAAGTGCTCAAGAACTAATAGTGTCCATCCCTCGATAACAAAAATTTCCAAAGAACTCTGGGAATGTCACCACTTTTTCAGTGTGATTGGAGGAGGGCGAGGGAGCAACTATTCTAGTGATGCAAGATCATGGACAAGAAACAACGATAGAGGTTGTGGACGATCATGTTGTAGAAAATTGAATGCTCCTATGGTCATCATGCCAGATATTGCTATACTCAAAGATGTGTAGGTGTCCACAGGGGTAGCTAGCAGGAGGCTAACTATAGCCCAACATGAGGAAGTGTTAACTGAATAGTGGGAACTAGGCAACCACTTTCAGAGATATTTGATCTCCCAAGAAACATCATTGCTACTTAGTTAAAGTTGTTGGAGATAAAGGGAAAGCTCCTCATTGGAAACACCCAACTTGAGATAGCCATGGATGAAAATAAATAGTTGGCTATTGAAGCTACAAAATTGAAATCTTACTTGGATGATCCCATCATTCTCAGCCAAGCAATTACATGAGATAAACCTTTCTTGCATCTTTAGAATAAACTTAAAGAGGCTGAGAATGCAAAGGAGGTAGTGGTCTTCAACACATCCTTATTGGAGGCCATGGCCTTCAACACCAATATGGACTTTTTGTAAGTCCACAAGAAAAACTTAACTCTAACCAAGGACATTTGTCACCTACATAATATCAAAGCACAAAAGGATCAAATGCTTGAATTTGTATGACAAAAGCAAGAGTAACTTGCCAAGATAGAATGAACCTAAGGAGGTTAGCAACCAAAAATTGAAATCTCCCAATAAAGGAAGTCCATGCCCTTCATCAAAAAGAAACCTTTGAGGTAGCTGCCTAGAAGAATGAAGCCCTAAAATTTAAACATGTAAAGAATCATTACATGAACTAGGTTGGCCTCCTCAAGGAGACGAATGAAAAGGAGATTCAACTGATGAAGGAAAAAATGAATGAGGTCCTCCAGTAACTCCAATAAAGAGGCAATGTATGGTAATCAATCTTTGATGGATTGAATGCCTCCAACAAAGCAAAAATCTTTCTAAAGAAGTTGTAGATTGAAGAGATGACAGAATACATGAAGCTTTCCAACCTCCATTATGCAAACTTGACAATGCTGACAATAGGAAGGCCATGGTAAAAGTTGGAGAAATAGGTGGCCATCTTGTACCTCCTTTATGAGGCTGAGTTAAAGCATCATAAGGACACAAAGCAAAAGCTAGAAATAACTAATGCAAAGCTTGAGGTTCTTTAGAGCTAATTTACAAATTAGTGATCAGTTGTTGAGAACCTAGCCAAAAGGATGAATGACTACCAAGAATAGTGGAACATTGTTAGGACATTTTATGTCAAATGAAAATAATTCATAGCTTGGTTTGTCAATGTTAAGAAGTTGTTCCTAGCAATGCCCTGTTCATGGGACATCCTTGTACCAATCCACATTGGTAAGGATGTGTGAACTATGTATGACCCATAGAGCAAGGAGGAAAAGATGAAGGCATTGTTGAATGCCTTTTTCCTTCCACCAAAAGTTGCAGCTGCAATAGGGTAGCCGCAATCACCACCTCAACCTTAACCACCATGGGGACCATAGGCTGGAGAAGGTCCTTTAGTGTCCCAGGAGCCTCTACCTCCTGGCACTATTTGATCTTCTCTTCATCTTCAACCATTAAAGGATTTCTAGCTGTTCAATTTTGCAAGGGTGTTTGATTTTGTTTTTCTAAACATCCATTTTTGTAATTATTGTAATTATATACAATCAAACACTTAGAGTTAGTCAGTTTGTGGTTTCATACCTTTTTAATTTTGTAAGAAGCTTTTTTTCACTCAAGTATGAGTTTTTAGTTAGTCATGGAGTATAATGAATTATATGTCAAGCTGCCTCGATGGGCATGTGTCGGTGCATCCTCGTTAATGCATGGGTTAATTCATCAACATAGTGTCTATCTCTGCCTATATAAATGTTCATACCGACTACATTTATGATACCATTGAGTTAGTAGCATAACAAAGTTCTTGTAGTTTGTTCCCATAAGAGTTAGCATATTTTCTAAGTGCCTATAATAGGACTTCAAGGATTGTATGGATCCTTATTTGAGCATCAATGTACCTGGACACCTTGATGTGACAACAATAAAGATGAGATTCTAGAAGCTCCTTGTAACACTTAGAATAGATTAATTTTACTTTCATGCACTGTACATTCATGTTCTTAATTAATGAATATGCTTAAGTAATACACGTAAGTACTACCACCTTGAGCATATTGTTAACTCTTGGTAATCCTAGCAATGCTAGCACTTGGTACATCTAGTAGCCTAACACTTGGTAATCCAATAGCATCATAACGAGTTCAAGATGTGTACAGAAGGTGGGCTCAAATACTTGTGTTAGGAAGTAGACTAAGGCATTAGATAGTTACTTAGATTAGTTTCCAATAACGTCCTTAGGTCATTATCTTTGTTATTGGCATTTAGAGAGCTAAATTCCACGGAATTCGACCAGATCGCTAGTACAATACTTGTGATTCATATGGTTCAGCATAGGAACTACTTGCCACTCACCAATCATCAAAGAAAAAGTATAAAGAAAAATCCTAATGATTTTGGAATGTTTTTTTTTTCAAGTTTTCATCCTTATAACCAAAAACAAAGAAGAGCTTAAGATTGAAAGGAGATTCCATGCTAAAAGAAGAGAGGGTTCCTAAAATGAAGAGCTATGGAGGTATTAAAGCTTGAATAATGGTTTGTGTTCCTTCAAGCATTTCTAGATGCCTATGCAATAAGCTCGAAAAGATCTTTGGAATAATAGCTTTTGTGGATCATAAAATCTAGTTGAATGAGCAAGCTTAACTTATTACTTTAAAACAAAAGCTTCAATTTTAGTTCCTTTTTGGCTTTAGCACATAAGCTATTATTCAATTAAAGTCCTAAAATTGCAAAAATAATGAGATGAGCTATGCTAAGGCTACTAGAAGTAGAAACTATTTTAGCTATGAAAAACCTTACGATAAACAAGTTTCATTGCACTCAACTTTAAAACTAACACTCCCATTAGCTATAGTTTATTTCACTTTTGGTTCCACCATTAGCTCCTTACAATAATGATCTAGGATTATGAAGGTAGATAGGGCTTAGAAAAGATATTTAAACTCTAAAAAATAAAGGAAAGGAAGCTTCATAAGTCATTATCAATGTATCCAACTCATTGTAGCAATTGAAAAATTTAGTTGCTGGAAGACTGAAAATCCCAACCCAATAGCTTTAACTCCAAATCCCTAGGGCCTTTGAAAAATGGGATTTGAGGTACCCTAGATGGTCTAGAAAATTACCCAAGAGCTTGAAAAATGTTAACAAGTTTAGAAAAAAATTAAAAATGCAATACAGATCTAAGAAAATAAATGCACATAATGAAAAAATAAATTAAACTTGCACACACAAAAATTTTAAACTTTATTACAGAATAAAGGGGGTTCAAAAATGTGTACAAGAATGCCTAAGGAGGCAAACAGGTTCACTTCGATGAGGGCTTGGAATCTGTTTCTCCATGATATGGATACTTCACAACTCCCAAAAATGTGAAACTTTGATACAAACTTCACCAAATCTGCAACTTTGGTGTTATAGGGGATGTAACAATGGCTAGGGGGGTTCCATACTGAGATGATTTGAAAGGCTATGTTTTTGCAAGGTTGTAAGAGCTCTCAAGATGCCAAAAATGCCAAAGGGGGAAACTGTGAAAAAGTGTGAAACCCTTACATGGCGTTGAATGCTTAGTTTTATAGGGTTTTGGGCATAAATTTAGTAGCAAATTCTACTTGATTATTGTTGCAAATTAGTTACAAATTTCTACCACGCTCAAGTTAGGTTGGTGTCCAAATTTGGGGGTTACCATATATGGTAAGTGTTATGCCGCCATCATCATTCCATTTACTAAAAATAGCAATGGAGGTACAACATCCACACTAGGTGGAATCACATCCGTGATGGAGGGATGACATCCACACTGGGAGTAGATCTTCAATGCTATGGGTAGATCTTCCACGTTAGGGGCAGATCTTCCATGATGGGGGTAGGTCTTCCACATTGGGGGGATGGCATCCCCACTAGGGATAGATCATCCATGTTGGGGGTGGATCTTCCACATTGGGGGTAGATCTTCCACACTAGGGGGATGGCATCCACGTTGGGGGTAGATCTTCCCTATTGGGGGCAAATCTTTTATGTTGAGTATAGATCTTCCATGCTGGGTGTAGATCTTCCACGTTGAGGGGATGGCATTCACACTAGGAGTAGGTGAGATCTACCCCCCTCAAGTGTTTCTAGTGTAGAAAATGTTATAGCCCCCATAAAACCCATCAAAATGTCATTTTTGGCAACCCAAAAGGTATGTTAAACAACACCCACCATCCCCCCACTGCCCCAAAGCCTAAATATATACATTACGTTGCTTTTCTCCACTTAGGGGATGAGGCTTTACCCACTCATTATTTTTCAGTTCCAAAAGTATGAAGTATGTGAATTTTCCCCTCATGGGTTATAATCATCACATTTACAATGAAGTATAACCTCAAGTTTCATGGGGAGATGGCTACAAAGGTTACAATATGTAATTTTGGTGGTGTTTTACTTATTAGGAGTGTTATGAGCACAATGGCTTGAAGAATAGCATGGCACAAATATGTCAGCCTCAAAAGTTATTTCAATCAAGCTCTATTATGGAAACTTTAGATAAATAATGAAAAGTCTAAGTTGCAATATTGCATGTAATAAGAAGCAAAAACATATCATAAGCTTTGTGGAACTGGTTCAATAAAGAGCTTTTGGATGTTTATAGATTCTCATCTGGATGAGATTCATCCATTTAGATGCTTAAATGCTCATCTTGATCTTTTGGTGCCACATTAGCTTTGCCACATATTCGCTTTCCACATCATCTTCTCTTCACATTAGCACACTATCGAGCTTATTCATAGGAATTATTTTGGTTGTTACAAACCCATTCTACCATGTGGCAAGCTACCATGTTAACATCAAGATTGAGCTCATTTTTTATATCTAGATGAGTTTTCAACCTCTGCCATTTCATCTTCTATCCATGTTAGCATGATATTGACATGACATTAGCAGTGCCACATCAGTAACTAGAGTCACATTTTTCATTTAGATGGATTTTGCTTCATCTACCACATCATCTTCTACAAATGTTAGCATTACATCAGCATGAGGCCAAGTTAGCATACCATATTAGCATTTCCACATCAACTTATGTTATGTCATCGTAATGTCAACAAGCTACCACATTAGCTTCTAGAGGTGGCTTGTAAAGATGATTACTAGCTCAAAGAATCCATTCTATCACATCAGCATATGCCACATCAGCTCATAGAACTAGGTCAAGAAGTAGAAATTTAGCCCTACAAGGTCACTTTGCCATGTCATTTGTGCCATGATGACTTTTCTACTTTAGCTTCCTACCATGTTAGCTGTTTGAGCCAATTTAAAGGATGAAATTTCTCATCTACAAACCAACTCTACCATGTAAGCTTTGATATATCAACATATGCTATGATAGGAGCAGTGATGTCATCATTACATCAACACTATGCCATGTCAACATACATAGCCATTTTGTGAAGATAAAATTCAGCTTTGTGCAATAGCTCTGCCACCTTAGCGTTGCACCACATCATCATTGTTATATCAATAGCCTACCACATCAACACATAGAGTTCATTCATGAGGCCACATTCTAGCCTCATTAAAGAGCACATGGGCCTCAATGCATTGAATCAAATCATAAAAATGCATTCTATTACAAAAACTTACTTAACAATTAGAAATTAAATAACTTTAAAATGAAATTCAATGAGCCATGCTCTCTTAAGAGAATGTGGTTATCACTAAAGGAGCTCAAAATGTGGAGGATTTGTAGGATAGTTATCCAACATCATATATGAATAGAACATTTGGCTACTATAGCATTTAATTTCTATGGTAGTTGTTACTAAATTCCCATAGTGGTCGTAACTAATTTTAATTTTTCATGATGTTGTAACTACCAAGAAGCCACTATAAAAAGAGCTTCAAGGGTAGAATGAAAAGGGGAGAAGCTTAGAAGAAATATGGAAGATTACTTGTAATAATGGCTTGCTAATTTCATCGTCAATTTATCTACTCTATTTAAAACCTTATGAGCTCTTTTCTTCTCATTTTATCTTAGTTGCTTACCTAATAGTTTAGATAGTATTGTGCTTGGCATTTAATTTTGGAATTTTGTTTATTGCTCTTATAATTATAATTTTTTACAATTATATACTTCTATTTTTTTGCCATGTAAGAGCTTTTATTTTTCTTTTGAAAAGCATCTTAAGCAATTTAACAGTAATGTCTTTACAAAATTGCTTCTTTGAGTCTAGAGGGTCTAGGAAATCTTTGATATTTTGAGCTAACTTGAAATAGCTTTAATTTTAAAGTTTTCCCTCATGTTCAACCTTGAAATTATTAAATCTTTTCTAATAGCTTTGTTATTGCAATTCTTGACAACTATTAACTAGCGATGTAATAGCTTGTATTTTGTCTTTTAAAAAGCATTTTGGTAGTTTAGTAGAAGTGTCTTTTATAAAATTGCTTATTGATATTAGAGGGTTTGGACAATTTGTAACACTTCATGTTGAATTGGAATAACTTTATTTTGATGTGTTTCCTCATGTTTAATTTATCTCACTTAAATGTTTGAGATTCCACACAAATTTGCTTTCTCTCTTCTTCTTCTTTTTTAAATCCATTAAATCTTGCTCTATTTCTATTTTTCTTGTAGATCCTTCTCTTTGAGGAAAACTAGGAGTAGATTTCTGTAGAATTTTGCTTAAGCATTTTAGTGAAATTTTTATTTTTTTAAGCAATATCCTATAGAGACTATATAGACTAAGTGACTTGACAAAATAGGAATCTTTAATGACTCAAAGTATTCAACAAGGTTAGCTAAATTTTTGTTATAATAGCCAATTACAGTTTCATACATAGACCCAAGTATTTCAACATTCATGACTACAAACATACGTTTATGCTTAGTTTGCTCTATTACCATTGAGTTTATTTGGAGGTATTTGGGCCTTGGTGTTTCCAGAGACAAGTAAACATCTAAACTCAAGTTTCAAGAAACACCTTCATTTCTCATGATTCCAGCCATGAGACAAAAGTAAATGTTGGTGGTCTTGAATATTCAACAATAATAACCAATCCCAGAAAACCTCCCCTTTAGGGTAGGAAAAGCATTAGGACTTGCCCTTATTCAAAAGAACCCTCATGAGTTTTTTCTTCTTACTAAAGAATTTACTGTAAAGAAAACGAGAAAACTCTCTCTAAAGATAAAAGAATACATTAATTAGAAATAAATAATAAATAACAACAAAAGCTAAAATATTTCCATAATTAAACCTTAAAAAAACTATAGAAAATAAATTAATTTTTCATATTTTACTATGATTTTTTTTTCTTGTAGTTGAAAGGTAACATTCTTGAGAATCTAATGCTTAACTCTGAAAGAGAGTCCGTAGTTATGTTCTTACTACTAGAAACTAACTACACATTAAAACTTTCAAATAGAGTAGAAAAACAAGTCAAAGATATTTCTTAATATAACAAAAGGAAGTAGATAAAGCATGATAATCACCAAGAATGACTTCATTGATACTTGGTTAAAAGTTATTACAAATTCTGGATGTCCATTTCTAAGTATGTTGAGTAACAGGACACTAAAAAGACATGAGAAAATGAGTCTTCACTTCTACAAAGAGGAAATTGAGGAGAAATATTTCTTATATGTTTAAAAAAAGTGCTAATAGGAAGACCCTAATGAATAAGATACCATTAAAAAATAAAATTTTAGAAAATGTAGGAGCTCTCCAAATATCTTCCATTTTCCTCATCCAAAAATGTCATAATAATTACCTTTTCTAGGCCTTATTGAATTTTTTATGAATAAAATTATTATTTATAGTAATCTCACAAACAAATTTGAAATTAAAAGGAAAAGAAAGAGATCTACTATATATCCGAAAAATATCTAGAAAAGCCTCCTTCAAACTATTATCAACTTTAAATAAACTCTAAAGATTAGAAATTAAATTTTTAAAATTAATTTTTCTCTTTTTATTCAAACCTTAGAAGCTAGAAGTTTCATTCCATGTAATTCATCTCTCATGCATACATAAACAAAAACTATAGTGATACCAAATTTTCTCTAAGAAATACATAATCTAGATGAATTTGTAGCTCAAGCTCCTTCCTTAAAAGAAAGTCACTATGAGCGGATTTGCTTAAGCATGTTTCCTAAAACTATAATATAGTTGTAATTCCAATAATTACTAACCTTACATCATGCTTTTAAAATTTTCTTAAGAATTGGAAAACCAAGAATACAAATGGCCTAAGGAAAAAAAAAGGTAGTGAATAAAGTTATTAAAAGACCAACTATTATCATTCTTTTTCTTACATAACTTTGTTTCTTAGAAGGAGCATCCAAACATTATTTCCATTAATACATCTTACAATCCACTTTATTGTAAGGGAAATATCTTGGTTATAACAATTAATTAGGCCAAGTGCTTCATCTTTCCTACTACTAGTGCCAATCTAGTAAGCAACTCTAGAAAAACCTTTTCTATGTTATTTACCATACCAATAAAAGTATTGGATAATATAATCAATTCTATCATAAGAAGTTTTAGAAAGAGCCCAATAAATAGAGTAATAAACATGACTTTATTGAAGCATTTTCTTGATAACTAAGGTTTTGCAAACAATGGTAAGCTTTTTTCTTTTTTTATATTTATCAATCTTCTTTTCAATTTTGTCAATTACACAATTCTAGAAAATAGTAAGATTAGGCTAAAAATAAAATGGTATATCTAAAATTTTGAAGATGGAATCTTTTTTCTAGATTTTCGAAGGCTTTAGAGTAACCTAATCATTAGTATTGACATTACAATGAATAGCATATTTTTTCCAATTAATACGAGAGCCAAATGACATGTAGTAATCCTCCACTCTAGCTAAAAGAGTATTGATATATTGCAAACAATTGTTAATCATATAAAAAATCATCTACAAAGTGCATGTTATGCAATTGTGTATCTTTATTATTAATTAAAATTCCCTTAATGATATTTATTTGTCAATTATACTACAAATTATGTGAAAGAAATTCTACAACAATAATAAAAAGATTGGGAGCTAGAGGAAAACCTTTACAAATTGATCACTAAGAGAAAAGAAAGAACTCAATACAAAATTAGTAGTAACTTAAGCATTAGCATTAGTGAGTAGGAAATGGATAAGACAAATAAAATAATAATCAAATCTTAATTTATAGAGACAATAAATAACAAAATTCCATTCAATCTTATCATAAGCTTTATCATAATCTAACTTAACAAAAGTGATGTCCTAGTAAGTCTTAAAAGCCAAGTACATTTCTTTTCAAGCTATAGCAACATTACTTAGGATATGTCTACCTTTAACAAAACTAGTTTGTTCATGTTTTATGATATCTATTGTAACCTTATAAATTTGACAAGCCATGCATTTAGCTAAAATTTTTTAGGTGTTGTTATAAAGAGTAATAGGCCTACAATTACCAATATGTTAAAGATCTTTGTTCATAGGAACAAAAAAAATCACACCTTTATTAATCCTATTACTAAGAGAAAATTTTTCACAAGCTTATTGGAAAACATGAAAGACATCATTTCCAATAATGTCCTCATGCTTCTTAAATAATTTAATTGGAAAACCATCAAATCTTGGAGCTTCACCATTTGCTAAAATAAAAATAGTTGTTTTGATTTCTTCCATTATAATTTCTAATTGAAGAATACTTCAATGTATTTTTGTTATAAGATGATGAATATGCGTACTAGAGGCATGGAAGGATTTCTTGCTAAAAACTTCAAAAGAAAATTGATTTACCAAAAAAACTATTAATAGTTTTAAAATTATAAACGTAAATCATTTATATAAAGTGTTTCTAGTTTAGGTACTTAATCCTTTCCTTTTAGAAATTTAAAAAATTCCTTGTAAGGTTTTATCTTTAATTTTTAGCCAACTAATATGACTTTTTGTAAGAGCACTTTTAGCTTCAAAAGCATTCCAACAATGTTTAGCATAATGAGCTTTAGTCAACACTTTTTAAGTTTTAAATTCAAAGGGACTCTTATCTCAAAGAATTCACATTTGCTTGATAATTTTTACAAGATCTTTGCTAATTTCTACCTCCACAAGTATTTCATTGTCACGAATCAATCTAATCAATATCATTAGTAGGTTTTCCCCTACGTTTTATAAAGACTTGAAAACATTTTTCCCACTAGATCCTATGAACATATTATTAATCATAATGCATCATTAATGTAGAAGAAATGTAAATAAGAAAATGGTAGTAGTATAAAGTAATAGAAATTTACAAAATAACTTTAATGTAAACAACATAATTTCCTAGAAAATATTCAATAATAGTTTCAGCTACTAACAAGCCTTAGAAAATTCAGGTCTTCTTGATACAAGACTTACACCAAGCTTAAATCAAGCTTACACATGAGGAAAAGACTGCAACTTGAACTATGTTTTACACACCCTTTGATTTATGATGTTGTGATGTCTAAGACCACCTAAGAATCCGCTAATATAGGGGGCATAATGTCATGCTTTGGGTAAAAGCCAAATTATGGACTTATAATCTAGAATTAATCATGGCCAAATTGGATGTTAATGGTTACATATTTTTTTATCATATTACACACTTTGGTTTTTGTTATTTTCAGCCAACATGCTAAGAATAATTGCTAACATGGTAACTGTTATAAGGTTAATGTGTTTTATACTTAAAATTAACAACACACCTTACATTTCTTTGACTTCTTATTTATTTTCAAGCATTAAAGCTAGGAATAACTATTACATTTGATAATTTATCAATCCAAGTTCTTTTTTTTTCACTAGTTCAACTTGTTCATGGGAATTGCCTTAGTTAACGTGAGCACTAGATTTTCCAATGTAGGAACCTTTACTAGAGAAATCCTTCCTTTTTAAATATGCTCTCAAATTAAATTAAAGTTTATCTTAATGTGGTTTATCCTTGCATGGAACCTAGGATTCTTCAACAAAAAGATAACACTTTGATTATCATAAGAGATGTTTACTTTCTTTTGGTCTTCCCTAAAAGCAAGGTATATAGAGACTTCTTTGCTTGCTTGATAAGTTTCTATATACCATGCTTTTATTATCAATAATGCAACACAACTTTGTCTCTTTCTTATCCAACTAACTGCACCTATGTTTATTTTAAAAACATATCCACTTATTGATTTTTGCTGATCTAGATTAGCTCCTTAATCTACATTCACAAAGCCATGTGATCCAAAGGAACTTTTGATGTAAGAGATGGCAAAATTAATAGTACCTTGAAGATACCTAAAAACTACTTTAACAGCCATCCAATATTCTTTACTAGGATTAGACATAAACCTACTTATAGTGCTCACTGGATATATAATATCAAGCCTAATACAAACCACTGTGTGCATGATGTTGCCTATAGCATATGGGACTTTATTCATTTTCTCCATTTCTTCAACTATTCCAAAGCATTGCTCCATGGATACTTTTATGTCCATAGACAATGAAGTGTTTTTTGAATTACAATACTACATATTATTTTTTTGCTAAAATTTTATTAACATATGCAAGTTGACCAAGCCATAGCTTTTAGCCTTTTTAATCTCTTTTAATTTCTATGTCTAAGATTTTTCTTGTAACTCCCATATCCTTCATCTCAAAGTGAGAGGATAGCTAATATTTTAGCTTAATAATCTCTTACATATTATTTCCTACTATTAACATATCATCAACATACAATGGTAGTATCAAAAAGGTTTGTGAATCTTTCTTTAGTTAAATCTACGAGTCACTATTAACCCTTACAAAACCAAACCTTATCATGCAAGAATCAAATGTCTTATTCCACATACTAAGGGATTGTTTCAACCCATAAAATAATTTTAACAAGTAACATACCATGTGTTGATGCATAAATTTAGTTATAAGCAACACCCTTTGAATTAACTCATTTAAAAATAATATTTCCTAGGGTGTCTTCGATATGGGTATGGAAACTTGAGAAAAGTCTTAGCTAATAGAGTAATAATGAAGTTTAAATTAAAAAATTCTTATATTTTATCTAAGTTAAAAAGTGGGATATTATGCATAATTATAAATAATCACAAGCTCTATTTTAAAAATGAAAATTAGTATTAAAACAAATTTTAACGTGACGATACCAAAAATCAAATGTGCACAAATGTAAGCAAAGTAGGTCCAAATAGACAATAGAACTCCATAAAAATGGATATATTTAGAGAAAAATTTATAATAATACTTTTTTTAAATAAATTTGGAGATGAGAAAATAGAAAATGATATGCCAAAGTTCATAACTTGATCATATATTCAAATTGTATCATTGTAGAAAAAGCAAAAAAAAGAAAATAACACATACAATCTAATAAAGAAAAACTAATAAAATTGGACTTAGCTCAAAATTGAGCTTCTAATCTTCTACATCATTACAACTTCTTATTACAATTTAACAGCCCAAACCTCTAAGAGATAGACCTCCTTTAGTAGGTCCTTGCCTTGGGCCCTCTTTTTCTTTAGTAGTTTAGCAAAAAATTCTCTATTTAAATACAATTCTAAATTGAGTTCTTCCTCCTTCATCTAGAGTGATTTAAAAAAATTTAGGAAAGATTGGGAAGAAGCTAAGTGGAGAAGGTTCACTCCACTAATTAATCATCTTCAAATACTAAATTCACATATCATGCAAAGAAAATAAGAAAACTATCTTTAATTAATTTATCAAAAGATTACAATAGGGTTCTCAAAATCTACAAACATCCAAAACCTATCACACTCAAATGATATTGAAGAGCATGAGGCTCAACAACCATACAATGGTTGTTCTCAATGAAAGACACAACTAATAGAGAGATTTCCCCATAGCCTAGAAATGAGATCTCAACTTTCAAACAAGATTAGAACACACAAGTTTACACAATTAATTGTGAACTTGAAACCTCTATGCCCTCACTCCATGTGCTCTTCCACACCTTGCCCAATCTCATCTCATCTCTCTCTCTCTCTCTCTCTCTCTCTCTCTCTCTCTCTCTCTCTCTCTCTCTCTCTCTCTCTCTCTCTCTCTCTCTCTCTCTCTCTCTCTCTCTCTCTCTCTCTCTCTCTCTCTCTCTCTCTCTCTCTCTCTCTCTCTCTCTCTCTCTCTCTCTCTCTCTCTCTCTCTCTCTCTCTCTCTCTCATTCATTTTCCTTAACAATTATTAATTATATCAATATTTATGAATAGATGAGAAGACATCTGGAAACCTTTCCTCAACTCATCTTGAGCTTCTTCAAATGTTTCCATGGCCTTCTCACCTTTTCCTTGATTGTTTCCATCCTTTTTCAATGTACCTTGACTATTTTTCAAATTAAGACAAGCAATTTTGAAAGTTTCCTTGGTCATAGAGATAATCATTGGTCTTGTTGGCTCATCTCCCATGAAAACATAACTTTTGATAAATATGTCTATTGTTTTTTGGAGACGTCTCCTTTTAAGCTAAGACATCTCCTCCATGGCAAGATGTCTTGCTTGTGACATCTTTTGTTTTGAGGAGATGTCTTTCTCAAGATGTCTCTCAATTTGGGAAGATGTCTTCCCTAAGATGTCTCCTTTCAAATCAAAATGTCTTCCCCAAGACATCTCCTCTTAGGACAAGATGTCTTCTTAGAGACATCAACAAAGTCAACAAGACATTTCCTTTACAATCAAAACATCTTCTATCATTCCCAAGTCTCAACTAAGATGTCTTCTTGCCTTGTCTACAAAGTCCAAAGCCTAAAAATCATACACGTAGGGAAGAACAAAAGGAATCGGAAG
Source organism: Gnetum montanum (assembly GCA_015680685.1). NCBI lineage: Eukaryota > Viridiplantae > Streptophyta > Gnetopsida > Gnetales > Gnetaceae > Gnetum > Gnetum montanum. The sequence goes on along the minus strand of MNCI01000719.1, from coordinate 176,251 downwards.
AGGTGTCCTTACATCAACTCTTCCATCCACTTAGGTGAACAAGGGATTAGAAATTAAAATGATCCCCCACTCATGAAGTTTGATCTCATAGATTCATACAGCATCATTCATAGATTAATCTTTCTAATAAATAAAGTACTCATGCCTCTTTACTCCCTAAGTACTAGAAGATTTCCTTGACTTGAGTACAATTACCTTCCTCTCCATTAAAGGCTTGGACTGATCAATAGCCCTCTCAACTCATTGATGCTACCTTGTATGGCCTTCACCAACTAGTCCATGATGGTGCACAAGATTTGAAACATTAAACACAAAAGACATACCAAGATCATTTCATAAATCAATCTTAAAAGCATTATCATTAATCTCAGCCTTGATTTTGAAAGGTCCCATGTTCTTGGCTTTTAATTTGTAGATGTTAACACCTTTCAACTACTTCTTCTTTAAGTGTACCCAAACCAAGTTACCTACAAAAAAATTAGGCTTTCATTTATCTTCATTCCCTTATAGGACTTTTTTTTAAGCCTTCTTCTCAAGATTTAATTTTACTCGTGCATGCAGATTCCTCATCTCTTGCATAAAATCAACACTAAGTTGAGTTTCACCTTTGAAGCTCTTCAAAGTATCCACTATCTTTGGAAAAACCCATAGTTCACCTCAAATGGGCTTTTGTCAATACTAACATGAAAAGCATTATTGTATGAAAACTCATCATGACACAATATTCCACCTATTTGACTGTTCATCACATAAACATCCCAATATGTTTAGCAAGGATTTATTCACCACGTCCATTTGACCATCAAATTGTGAATGATATGCACTAGAAAAATTTTAACTTTGTCCCTAAAATTTTCCAGAGGAACCTCCAAAAATGACTTGTAAATTTGGAGTCTTTTTCACTAACAATATTCAAAGGAATTCATGCAACTTCATAACATGTTGGAGAAACAAATTCGTAACATGAGAAGCATCACTCATCTTATTGCATGGAATAAAATGTGCCATCTTAGAGAATATATCTACAACAACAAAAATTGCATCATTTCCACCTTTTGTTTTTGGAATACCACTCACAAAATCCATAGACATACTTTTCCATGGACCTTTGGGAATTGATAAAGGTATATAATATTTATCCATTCTTTTACCTCCTTTGAACTTCTAACTATTGTTACATTTATGCCATTCTATGAAGTAGCAATTAAGAAAATATATATAGATAAAATTCCATAAGAGGCATAGCAATATGCACAAAAGGAGTGAAACAGTATTTGTGATTATATCTACAAGACAGTATCAAGATAAATGTAAGCAAAAAATTCTTGCATTGTAAATGTTGTGATTTGATATTGGCAAAATTAGTGAAAAAGAAAAGAGGACACTAAAGAAGCAATGTTTGATACTAGTTAGACAACAAAAATCTAAGGATACTTCCTCTTGATCAAATAAAATATTTTATATGGTAAAACCCATGAGAATTTGCTAGTGTACTATTTTAGAGGATGCCAATGATTCAATGACCTATAGCATTTGCATCTTTACATGTTAAGTAACTGCAAGTTTTGAAATCAATTAGGGTACACACTAATCTAGTGTTTACCTTTATAGATTTCATAATTAAGCCAACACATCATAATTTTGTTCCAAATTCAATCACTAAAAGTATTGTTGCTGCCAATGGTCAAAATAATGTATAGTATTGAGGTAGAAATTTATCAAATATGTTTCAACAATAAAATCCCTAGAAAGAGTAAAGCAAAAGTTTCAAAAATGCTCATAGGAAGTTTCATCAAAATTGAATGAATTGAATTAATAGTTAGACTATTTCAAAAGTAAAATTTTTATCAAACATTGGGTAGCCTTGCTGCACGTTGGAAAAATTCTAGTAATATTCTACAAAGAAAAACCTATAGAAAGGCAAAATAAAAATCCCAACGGCATCATCGTGGAGGCCCTACCTCACGAGCATGTTGTAAGCAAGAAGAAAAGAAACTTGACTTAGGTGTCGAATTCTACAACTACAACTTGTCTCTACACCATTCGGCACCTAATGATAAATTTGAACGTGTATGCCTTTGGTGGAGAAGACTCATGTGGTAGCAAGTGCAATGGACACAATTGTGGCAACTACAGTAGAATTAAAAACCTTTTAAGTCCCACAACTCATCATAATGATGGTCATTTCTAATTCCCTAACCACTGCACTAGCACTGCCATCAACATTTTTCCTCTTGCATGGAGCACGGCAACATCAGAGATAGGGGTTCTTAGAGAACCAAAGCATAAGATCATGTTTTCTTAAGCAACATGCCTTCAATGGTTGCAACTAAAATAACAGCCAAGCCATACCTAGAGACATCCATCAACAACAAGAGCAATAGAGATTGCATGTGAAAGGAATGGCTAGCTGGTGCCAACAATGTAGTAGATCATGAAGCATGGGAAGGGTTTCTACTCATGAGGAAAACACAATATTCCAAGTGTATGCACAAAAAATCAACACCTATAGCAAGCCAGCTTCACAAAGAAAAAAAATACAAAAAATGCAATAAAATTTTTAAAATGTAAAGAACACTCATTAGGAACGTGGCATAAGCTAAATGTTATTATTTTCAAAACGGCATTTTCTTTATCATCAGCCAAACTATAATATTAATATAATAATGAAGGTATAATATGAAATTTAACAATAATTTGCAATTAAATGAATATAAAGGAAAAAAATCTATAAAGGAGAAAAAAAGATTATTGTGTAGGACACTTGCCAAACATAGCTTATATTTTTCCTAGATATTTGTAATACCCTTAACCCCTCATGATTATTGTAACTACCCTAAGGTTACTATAAAAAGACCTTCTAAGGTAGTAGGAAAGCAGGGGGTGGGNGGGGGGTGGTGTTGTTTTGGGGGGGTGAATTTGAAAAAAGACAATCAAAGATTATTTGTAAGATGGCTTACTAAAGACATTAAGTCGACTACTTTGTTCTAATTCTATGAGTTCATTCTTTCCCATTTTGTTTTAGTTACTTAGCTAATGGTTTAGATAGTATTGTGCTTGGCATTTAATCTTAGGATTTGTTCTAGGTTGCTTTTATAGCTCTATTTTGTGCAAAATTAGACTCCTATTAAGATTTTCCATAGAAGAGCGTATGTTGTTAAAAAGCCTCAAGAGAAATTTAATATTAATGTCTTAGTAAAATTTCCTATTTTGAGCATAGCAAACCTAAGAAAATCTTTGGTATTTTGACACAACTAAAATAGCTTCATTATTTTGAACTATATTGCCTTTGTATTTAAATCCTAAAATTGTCAAATTTTTTGAAGGCACTATTGAATGCAATCTTTGATAACTATTCACTGTCCAAAATAGAGAGTCGCACTTTGTTATTTATGTAGCAATTTTTTGGTAGTATATTAAGAGTGTCTTTATGAAATTTCTTGTTGAGCTCAGAAGGTTTGGACAATTCGTAGTTATTGAATTAGGAATAGCCTTATTGTGAAGTGTTTCCTCATATCAATTTATCTTACTTAAATATTTGAGATTTCATGCAAATCTACTTTCTTTTCTTCGTCTTTCTAAGACCATTGAATCTTGCTCTCTTTCTAGTTTTCTTATGGAACTTTCTCTCTAGGGGAAATTAGGAGTAGATCGGCAGAATTTTGCTCAAACGTTTTTAGAAAATTTTATTTGTTACAAGTAATGTACTATAGGGGCTGTATAGACTAAGTGATTGAATAAAATAGAAATCTTCAACAACTCACAATATTTGACAGAGTTAGTTAAATCTCTTTTGTGATAGCTTATTACAATTTCATACATAACCTAACCATTCCAACATTCACAACAGCAAACACATACTCACATTTAGTACATTTCATAACTACTAAGTTTCTTTGGAGGTATGTGGACCTTAGTGCTGCCAGAGACTAGTAAGCACCTAAACCCTGTTTGGAATCGTTGGTAGTCTAGTCTCAAATAATCGCCAATAATTCTTTTGGTGCTAGAAGGAGGGCTTGAAAATTTTTCCTCTAAGTTCATAAGCCTGATGGTCCTAGCACATCAAAAATTCTTTGTTTCTATGAGGGTTTATGAAATTAGCTACTATTTTCAAGTTAATGACTGAACAGACTGATAGTTTGGAAGATTTCAAAGGTTCCAAAGAAATTCTTGATTATAAGACTAATTATTCATTAGAAGAAAAATAGAAGAAGGTTCTTGAGTTTAAAAAAAGTAATTGAGTAAAGACTAGAAGGATAAAGAAATCACCCCTTCTATCTGGTTTATTACTATATAAGAGAAGATAAAATAAATATAAGAGTTCAACAATCAAAAGGAATTCTAATAGGATGGTGAATCCTTGGCAAAGAGTTACACCATTAGGATTTCAAAACTACATTGATATTCCTAAGGTAGTTTAGAAATATTTTCCTAAGCCATTTATTCTTGGAAAAGCTTACTTAGCTGAAGAATACATTCACTTATTTAAGTTAGCTTTAGCTCATGCTAATGTTCAACATCAAGATCAAGCTTGTAGATTGTTTATAGAAAGTTTAAAGGATATGGCTCAGATTTGACATTCAAACTTGCGAAGCAACAGTATCACAAGTTGGAATGATATGAGAAATCTTTTCTTGGCCTAGTTTGGAAATTAATTGGATCAACAATAGCTATATTGTAGGCTATTATAACCTAAACAAGAAGTTAAAGAGTCAATTAGAGATTTCAATATGAAGTTTTAACAAATTTGTGGGCTCTTTCAAAGATAATATAGAACATCAAATAAAATTCTTAGAGATACTTATCTTAAGGCTTTGAATCCCAATATTTCAATTTAGTTAAGGAGAACTCCAAACTTGATAACATTGAATGACTACTTTAGTGAAGCTATACAATTAGAAAAACAACTAAACTTAAACAATGAAGAGATTATCACAACTCAAAAAAGAGAAGAGAAAATGGTGATTCCTATGCAAGATTTTGCTCAACTTAAAGCATTACTAGGTCCATCCTATATAAAGATGGAGCAAGGGTTAGAAAATAGAAAATCTAAAAAGGGATAGTTGCTGAAAGATTTATCCAACAAAGTAGTGCAACTAGAAAAACCTTTGGCAAGAGTTAAAGTCAAGGGTGAAAAGAAAAAATAGAACGTATAAGCATCAAGAGAATAAGTTAGTAAAAGATGACAATGAAAATGATCTTATTATGTCTAACTTTCTTGATATTGAATCGGATAATGAGTTATCTAGTGTTCATTATGTAAGCAAATCTTCTAACAATGGATTTAGTAATACTTCCTCATTAAGTTTTGAAGAAAATATATCATTAGATGAAAAGTGTAACAATAATGAGGAAAATGGATATAATCTTTGATCAAAAGAAAGATTAACTACTCCCAAGCCTCCAAATGTCATTTCTGATCCATCTACTAAGAGAAATATTTTTGAACCAAGTAGAAGAGAGAAGCATAAAAGTAAAGAAGATCAAGTAGAACAAACTAATTAAAATCAATCTTTTAATAAATGGATGAAGAAACCATGCTTTTATGTAGATGTAGAATATGATTTAATTGAAGATCTCAAACATGTTAGGGTAAATATTAACATATATCAATTGTTATAGATTGGAGATTAGCACAGAAAAGCTTTAGAATTGATTAAGGGTAAAAAGAGAATTAGAGATTTAGAGTTAAGCTACATGTCTAAAATTGATAAGACAATAAAAATTAGCTATGATTGTACTCTTGATAAAGAAGCTCCTTCTTTTCTTTTGATAATTAAGTTAAAGGATAAGTATCTACATAATTGTTTGGTTGATTCTGGAGCTACCTTTACTATCATGCCATTGTCAATATGCAAAAAAATTGGTTTGACTTTTGAAAAGTCCAATAAAACAATTGTCCAAGTGGATAAAAGTAGAGTGAAGATTGTGGGTTAGTTACCTAATATTTTACTAGGAATTGCTTATAAACCCTGTATCAAAAGTAGAGTAACTATTCAAGTGGTAGACATACCAGATTCACATAGTCTTTTGTTGAGTAGAAGTTGGAGTAAAAATTTCTCTAGTTACATATAAATAGATTACTCTCATATGTGGCTACCATGGAAATGAGATCCAAATCAAATATACATATACAGTGAACCTTTGATCAGTGAAAACATTATTTCAAATGGAAAGAACAAAGTTATTGAAACAAGAGCTTTTGAAACCAGAATTTGCATACTTCAAGAAGTTAATAATTTGGAAAAAGAGAAATATCAAGATAAGAGAAAATAGGGACTATACTTTGATGGTTCTTATAACTCCAAAGGTGTAGGAGCTAGGATATTTTTACTAAAGGATGATTTCCTAAAAATATTCAAGGCAATTCATCTATCTTTCCCTTGTACTAATAATAAGGCTGAATATGAAGCTTTGAGTATTGGAATTAAAATAGCATTGGAAAATGGAATTAAGGTAATCACTATAAAAGGAGACTCAAGATTAGTAGTTTGTGAATAGATTAAAGGTAATTGTGTAGTAAAAAGTTCATTCTTGTGATCATATAAATAGATTGTTTGTAAAATGCTGGATAAGTTTCATCACTACCAAATAAAACATATAGGTAGAGAGGATAATTATATAGCAGATGATTTAGCAAAATTAGCATCATCATTAGATGTGAAAAGAATAGAAAGTTATGAAGTAATGATTGAGAATGAACATCAACCATCCATACCAAATAACATACAACATTTACAAGTATTTGAATATGATGAACAATTGCTTAGATTCTTAAGGAATAAACAATAATTCAAAGGTCAAATCATACTTGAAACAAAGTCAAGGTTTAAGGAAAATTCTATTCCCAAGAAGGTGATTGATTATAAATATGAGTTTAGCAAAATTTTTCTTATTGGAAAAGATATACAAAATCTAAATGATCAAGCTTTTGAAGCATTGAATCACGGATCTACTAAAATACCAAGGATGTTAAATGTCACAAAGGAAAAGGATTAAGTTTTCAAGTAAAATTTATCATCACTCTTGCAGAAAAATTTGAAAAATATTGCTTAATCTTATGATCTTAAAAATTTTAGACCAAATGTGATGACACATAAAATTTCTTTGATAGATGGTTGTAAGAGAATTAAGCAAAAACTAAAGAAATTCAATCCATCATTTAAACCATCCATGGAAGCTAAGATTAAGAAATTATTACAAGCCCAAATCATATATCTGATCTAATATTCAACATGGCTTGCTAACCTTGTTCCAATTCCAATAATGATGAGTCAGTTTCGATTGGCTATGTTAATGAAGCCTCATTAACATGGGCTCGTCGACTAGGCCTTGTTGATGAGGCCTAGTTGATGCATCTTATCATGCATCAACGAGGCCCCATCGATGCAATGTTGGTTTTTGACTATAAATACACACATACCAACTGCATTTATGGCATAATAGATTGTAGTTACAGCAAAACTCTTACAATTTTTCCATTTGAAAGTTAGAATTTTTTCCTCAAGTGCCTGCAGCAAGACTCATCAAGTGTATGGATCTTTATTCGAGCATTTTTGTACCTAAGCACAATAGTGTGTGCAACAATAAAGATGAGCTTTCTAATAAACCTTGCAGCACTTTGGATAGATTAGCTATTTTATTTATGTATTTAATGTTCTCAATTATTTGTTAAATGTTTCTAATTGTTTATTAAATGTTTTCAAAAATTTAAGTTAGTAAAGCAATTAAGCCAAATACATTAAACACATAAGTATGACCACTTCGAACGTAACACATATTTGCTTGGTAATCCTAGCAGCATTATTGCTTGGTATGCCTAGTAGCATAGCGCTTGGTCACCCAGTAGTGGATACGTGAGGTCAGGATGTATACGAAAAGTGGGATTGGATGCTTATGTTAGGATTAGTTAGATGCTAGTTACTTAGTTAATTTAAATTAGTTAATCCTATCACTTTTATCTTCCTTTGAACACCAAAATCATAAAATAAAAAATGATAAAAATCATATGCCTCAATTATAATTAACCATACCAGTGTACATCACAATTGTATTTGGGAAGACAATGATTGTCCTTAAGGCAATATTCACTTCCTAGAGGACTAGTACACCAGAAACAATAAAGTCCATAGAATTCAACCAGATCACACATGAACACTTTGTGATTCGTATGGTTGGGCATAAGGGTACCTCATCGCTTATCATTGATGCCATTTTTGGGAACTTTGTTTGTTGAAACATGCACTATTTAGGTTTAAGTGATTACCATTAATATCATTGTATGAAGCTCAAGGTTAATATCATTCCCACTATACATAAAATTATAAAAGCACACTGATAATTTTACTTATTTATTTATTTTTGCAAAATGTCTTCTTCTTCTCAAAAGCACAAGGATGTCAAAATGCCAATCTCATAGGAGTGTAAACTTGTATATACTCATCCAGATGAGTTTGTGTCAAACTTCACCTTCATCCTACATCAGGATGAACAATTGTGATGGTGTGATATGGAGGGCAACATCATCTTGCCCCCTAATAGATCTATGCTCGAGATGCTGTTGAAAATCCTTAAGAAGTTGGACATAGAAAATCTTCACGAAGAATACATTGTGAATGGTTATGACATTTGAAACTACTGTTCCACTAAAACACAACGTAAACAAGATAGACGTCATGAGAACCTCCACAATGCTATGAAGGGGAAACATTTCACTAATCCCTTGTTCCTACTAGATCAAGATGACAATGAGGATCCTTTATTTGAAGGTTCTCAACATGAAGATTTTCCACCTCCTAATCTTGGTGACGAGGGTGTGAACCTGAACCTGCAATCCACTATTCATAAATTAGGTTTAGAAAAAAGTGATCGCCAAGGTAGGGACTTAGGTAAGCATCATAATGGCAAGGGATCTAAGGATGATGATTGTAATAAGTGAAAACGTGATGGCATACATCACAGTGGTGGTGGAAGTGGCAATCCACCTTCCTCTTCATCCTCTTCATCCAATTCTAAACATTCCTCTTCATTTGACTATTCTTACAAAAGCCATAATCAAAATAACCATGATGAAGATAATCAACGTGACAATAATGACTATGAAAGTCACCAAGATCGAAGGGGTGGCCAAAACCATCATTGATGTCATAGATGCAGTGATGATGATAAACCTCTATTAGCAACTTGAAGCATGCTTAACATTGCAAAGGTAGTTAAAATTTAAACCAAGAATATGAAATATAGTCAGATCAAGTGCTTAGACATGAATAATATCCCAAGATTTGAGGGGGGATACAACTCTGATCCATAGACACATCTACAAGCTTTTCATGATGCATGTGCCTTACAGAACATAGAGAATGAATGGTAGAAACTCAAACTCTTTCCTAGGATACTCATCAAGGAAGCTGAAATTTGGTACCAATCCTTAGAGCCAAAATCCATTCACTGATGGAGTACCATGTTAGAGCTATATAATGACAAATACCAAATGTACTCTTGAGTGTCTAATCTAAGAAGGAAAATCCAAGGCTAAAAATAGGGAGCAAATGAACCCTTGGATGCTACCATGGGCTAACACTATTCACTCTTACACTAATGCCCTAGCCATGGTTATTCTCAAAGGAAACAACTTTGCCACACTATAGATGGACTCGGAGTGGAAACAAGAAAAACCCTTGGGGTGTATGCCCAATAAAGATTGGCTGAACTGAGAGCTTATTAGATCCAAAGGCTAATTAAGTAGATAGAAAAGGAAGAAGGTGAGCTATGAAAAATGTGAAAGTGCTAAAGAGTATAATAGGGACCCTTCCATCAGAAAACGAGAGGTCCGATTTTGTGATGAGGAGAAGTCACCACTTGATGAAGTGGTGAACAGGAAGACATTGCCCATCCAAAAATCTATCTCTGATATTTCTACCAAGGTTAACAAGTTATGGGACTCTTTAGATGAAAATTTTCAAACTGCTTTGAAGATTATTGAAGAATCTAAAGATCAAAATAGTGATCATAGTTGTAGGAGGCAAAAAGCAGTTGAACATGCCTACCAAAGAGGTAAGGGAAAAGCTACTATAGTCAAGGAAGTTATGGAAATCGACTCTAATGATGAAATTGATTGTGACATCTATCAATACGAACATTCAAAGGGATGTTTCCCTATGATGTTACACTTACAAGAGTCTAGGGTGTATGCATTGAATCCTCAATTAGCACATAGGCAGGCACCTAGATTATTGCCTTAATCTCAAGATAATCCAAGGCAATTCCACTAGCAATAACAAGCTTACTACCCAAGTGGAACTCTTCCACAACCTTATAAACAATACCAATAGTGGTACCAACCATAATCATGGGGAATGTCACCACCAAGGTAGTAGTACCCTTATAGGCAACTAGATCCATACAGGTACTATGTTCAACAACCTATCTCCCCTAGAAGTTCTGTAAGTCACACATCATTTTAGCATCACTATTACCCTCCAGAGTATCATCAAACACATTCACCATCTACTCAAGGAGAGAACCCATATATATACCATCCTCTCCATCCCTTTGCACATACACCTTCGCCTTCAACCCAATTACCTCCTACTCCATCCATGCAGGGTGAAATTCCTCCACATCCACATCAAAAAAATGCTATGAGGTTTGTACATTCACAACTAGCTTTCTAGACAATCGATCAAGAAAAAGACCTTTCTTCCTACCCAGTAATCCTCTTCAACCCTCACAATCTAGTCTAGTTGATCCTCCTACATCTTCAACACCCTCATCCTCTACATCAAATACCTTCAAGTGCCCTTTAAACTAAGTGCCACCTCATATTTGCATTGTAATGCTAACTCATGATATTTCTGATTAGATCAAGGCTAGAAATCTTCCTACGAAAATATTTGACCTAGGAAGTGCACTCATTTACTTGCAGATTGCTAGACATGAGCCATGCAAGGCTCTTCTTGACTCTGGTTCTGAAGTTAATCTCATCTCCCATGAGACATATGAGGCCTAGAACCTACCACATCTTAAGAAGAGAAACATTCATCTAGAATTAGCATATCAATTGATTACTGTCCCTCTAGGATTAGTACAGGACATTGTGACTACGGTTTGTGGGTGGCCCTATCTTGCTAATTTTCTGGTGATCAAGGTGGAAAACTGCAAAAGTGACTTCCCCATCATTATGGGAAGGGCTTGGTTAAGCATAATCGACGCACGTATCGGCATAAAGGACCTATCTTTGTAAATATCCAAGGAAAATGAACTAGGCAAGATTAAGAAGAAGTGTATTCCACGCATTGCATACAACGATAATGAGGGCAATTACATGCAAAAGATTTAATCAATCAGGAGTACACACATTAAAACACGCAATCAATGTGCATAAGAAATCAATATTCAAAGGTGTTTATACACAACAGCCACAAAGTAGGAGGGCACGCAGTGGTTGATAGCTGACTCGAATAGTAGCACATTATGCATGGAACCAACTGAGAGCCTAATGTATGCTTATGTTGAAGGCATGGACAAAATTAAATAAGATCATTCACAACTCTTTAATGAAGATGATGATACTTGTTGAGGAGAGTTAGAAATCCTTGATAACTTTAAGCAGGAGCCTTTAGAGCTAAAAAATTTACTGACCAGTATGGAGTATGCATTTTTAAAGAATGGTAAATTGGTCATAATTAATGCCAAACTTGCTCCTAAACAAAAAGAAAAGCTGTTGAAGGTGATCAAAAAATGGCCAACAACCTTTGCTTGGTGATGAATCATGATTTTCGGGGACTACGTATATTAAGCCTCGTATACTAGGCCTCGTATACGTGGCCCCATATACTAGGCCCCATATACTAGTCCCACTACGTATTCTAGGCCCAATATACACAGCCCCGTATATGCAACATCTATTCTAGTATATAAATAAGTGTGCACCTGCCGCACTTAGGCACCTTTCTAGTAGTTGTAGTGAACCCCTTGCATTTTTTTCCATAGGAGTTAGAATATTTTCCTAGTGCATGCCCACAATGTGATGCTTGTAATTGTATGACACCTTTATTTGAGTGTGACGTACTTGGACGTGCACATGAACAAAAATAAAGATCGAGATTACTTCATCATTGCAGCATTCACTTAGTTTTAGTTGTTTAATTGTTATTGTTATTTATTATTTTCTTAGTTAATACTTCATTATCACCATTTACTATTCCGGTTGTTAAATGCGGAATGAGTATGACTTAATCACGAGCATTTAAGTGTGACTACTTAGTAACCCAGTGGAGTACCTAGGATTTATGCTTGGTAATCCATGTAGTAGTCATGCACGAGGTCCAAGATGTGTATGGATGATTACAGAACGGATGCTCATCGCACTTAGGTTAGCTCTGACATCATTTCCTATTACTCATTAGTTTAATCAAGATTATGTTCCATTGTCTCTAGGAGTAGTACTAGTTTAGGATCAACTCCCAATCATATGTATCAATGTAATATTTTCTTGTACGATCACCCCAAAGGTCAATGTCCAATTTTGTCATATTTACATGAGCATTGGAGACGAATGTTACATCCAAATTTCATACAAAAATAATGTGTCCAACCACATTGGCAAAAACCTCAGTCATGGGGAAGGCCACCGCCAACTGGACCATACCCTTCATATGTCCCAGCGTCAAATGCTTATTATGTTCAACACCATGTTTCTCCAATGGGATCAACATCCTCTACCTCACCTCATCGTTATCATTCTCCTAAGTACTATCCACCCATGTCCTCTCCAACAAGATCACCACCTCATGTGCCTTACACTTCTCCTCAACCTCAATATTCTCATACTTCACCCCCTTCTACATCACTACCAGCTATGCCAAAAGATTTTGCACCACAACACCGACCCGCAAACGTTACTTGTGCTACTACTATCAACAGTAGTGGAGGTCCTTCACAACATCGAAGGCATCCCTTCTTTAGATGTGACCATCGAAAGGGACACCATAGTTTAGAAACCACTACATCCGCCAACTCAGCACAAATCCAACACTGTGGTGCATCTTCGTTTTCGAAACCAACGTCTCATGTTACCTTATCGAGGCCATCACTCAATACTCCAACAACCATGGGGACCAATGAATATTTCCACATGGGGAGACATGTTGATCCTTGCATACCATCTTACGGTCACAAGTACCATAGTGGGTCAACTCCTTATAAATTAACCACATCTTATAACTTGCCCCACTATGTCAACTCTAATCAAGTGTGTGAACCCCAATGGGGTAAGTATGACCAGGTCCCAATATTTTCAACATGCAAGGATTCCCACCTTCCATTTATTAATTTTAGCCATGTCCAACCATTTAGTTATGGGGGGTATCCTCCATTCTAACAACACAAAATTAATAAATGTTTTCTGTTTCTTTAATTTTTCAACTTTTTTTCCAGTTTTTCACCTTTTAATTTATTGTTTTATCTTTTTGTCTTTTTATCTTTTTATGAGTAATCTCATCTACAAATAAACCACTCATGTGACTCGTTGGTTGAGGTGTTATTCTATGCTATCAAATCTTAGGTAACTAATTATTTGAACAGTGATCCCATCAAATCCACCCAGCCATTCTATTAATAAGAAGTTCTACTCTAGGTACGATGATATTCTTGACATCATTAAAACTTAAAGTAATTTTATGCTCATTATGCCTAGAGTGAAAAATGATGGACTAAGAGGGAATGGCTAGGGTGTGACATCAAGGGAAGTTGTGGATTCTTTTTGGTGACATCTGTAGGTACTATCATGCAGCTTGGTTGTACTAAGATCCTTGTAGATCTAACGAAAAATGGGAGTAAGAGTATTAAAGGCATCCAATAATAACAAAAACAAAACAAAAAACAAAAAAAGGAAGAGAAGGGAGAGAAGAGAGGGAGAAGAGAGTGTGTCAAAGCAACCAAATAAAAAAGTATGTCGCAAAGAAATTCTAAGTCACTCCTCCCTTGCACAAAACACCAAGTGATCGTACACCTTGTTGTCATGGTGCTCTTATGGTTGTCCATCATTGGATGAAACGATGCAATGTCACTGATCAAAGGAATGGACTTGGTCTTGATTTTGGAGCGATGGGCTAATGACACATTAATCATGCCCTACACTCAAGATTCATGGTGCCCGAAGTCAATAGCCTCATGTCCCAATCTCTGCAACCCTTTCTCTGATTCATCCCATCTCGTTGTTCATGTATTTGTGACTCGTGTCTTGTGTAGCATTGAATTCATACCTCATCACGGTGGTATCTACATGTGTGTGTTTTTTTGCATCGATATAGATTACATTTAACCCTTCTAGTGCCTATGGACATTTTAAGGTGTGGTTACGCAAGGGAATTATAGGTTGGATCTTGCTTTGGGGAGCACCCACTTGTGTGACTTTTGTAATTTGTACTTGTTGCACACCACCACATCATCTTATACCCTCCGAGTACTTCATTGCCAAATTTATTCTTTCCTTTGTCATCATTTTATCAAACGTTCCTCAAAACCAGGTCTAACATTAAGCTTTTAGGGCAACTTCCTTGAAAAATTTCTCTAACTCTAAAATCACACTAAGTAAAGCATTCAACATTTATTAAAGGCAATGAGTAAGGTATGAAATCATTGAACTTTTTTCAATAACCTTACTAACAATTGATCTTTGTGTGATTATAGATGGCCCCTAAAAGAAGCCAACAAGGAGGACCTTTGCAAGGTGCAACCGAATGACCTAGGGGAGGCAGAGGCCAAGGACCTCATGCAAAACATGCAGAGCGGAAGGCACAATCATTCAGCATCCATCATGGAGCTCCTATTACTGCATAATCTATCCAAGCAAAAGGAGGAGAGGTCAGGGCCCAAGCCTATGAAGAGGAACGACGGCTATCTGTGGCATGCATGTCAAGGCCAATCAAGTGTTCCCATAGCTACCATGCCCATGGGAAATGCCGACTTCATTAAACATTGGAACATCAGCATGGATGGCTCATATTCCTGAAATAGAAGAGGAGAAATGTCAGGTGCTTCTTCAATGGTATCAATCACAGAAGCCTGGTGTGCAGGACAAAGGAAAGGCACCCATGGAAGAGCCACCACTGTTGGGAACCCCATGAGTTCCACAAGTTTTGTGTCTATGTCCAAATTTTGTTTAATCCTCCACTGTAGCATAAATAAATTTCTAGTCAGTCAATAATCCCATACCTATCCACTGTGTATTCAATTGAGCTTGTTCCTCACTTTCTTTGACTCAAGGACGAGTTGTTATTCAGTGATGGGGGTATGATGAATCATGGTTTTTGAGGACTACATATATTAGGCCTCATATACGTGGCCCCGTATACGTGACCTCATATTCTAAGCCTACTATGTATACTAGGCCCCGTATACACAACGTCTATTCTAGCCTATAAATAAGTGCGCACTTGTCGCACTTAGGCATCTTTCTAGTAGTTGTAGTGAACCCCTTGCACTTTGTTTCTATAGGAGTTAGAATATTTTCCCAGTGCATACCCATAGTGTGATGCTTGTGATTGTATGGAACCTGTATTCGAGTGTGATGTACTTGGATGCGCACATGACCGGAAATAAAGATCGAGATTACTTCATCATTGCAGCATTCACTTAGTTTTAGTTGTTTAACTGTTATTGTTATTTATTGTTTTCTTAGTTAATATTTCTTATCATCATTTACTATTCTTATTGTTAAATGCGGAATCAGTACGACTTAATCATGAGCATTTAAGTGTGACTACTTGGTAACCCAGTAGCATACCTAGGATCTACGCTTGGTAATCCCAGTAGTAGTCGTGCACGAGGTCTAAGATGTGTACAGATGATTAAGGAACGGATGCTCATCATACTTAGGTTAGCTTAGACTTTATTTCCTATTACTCATTAGTTTAATCAAGATTATGTTCCATTGTCTCTAGGAGTAGCACTAGTTTAGGATCATATCATACGCCTCACTTTGGACTAAATCATACATCACAAAGAAAATACTAGTCCATGTGGGAAGACAGCAAACTGCGATCAACATGTAACTATCTAGATACCACAACTAGCCTATCCACAGAGTTCAAGTAGATCGTGCGTGAACGCTTGTATTCGTATGGTTGAGTGTAGGGGTACCTCACCACTCATCACTTGCTCATATCTTGAGCTAAGAGGAATCGATCCAAGGATATCCCAGCATCGCATCTACATTGACCTAGTCATGAAGTCTAGAAGGCAGCCAAAAAGGTGGCTGAATCCCAAATTGAAGTAGATCGTCAAGGAGGAAATTGAAAAACTCCTCAAGGCAGGGTTCCTCTATTCCATCATGGACAATGAGTGGGTTAGCCCACTCATGATTTTGCCAAAGAAAGATGGAAAATGGTAGGTCTACATTGATTTCAAGTTGTTGAATATGGCAACATTTAAAGATCATTTCCTATTGCCATTTATGGATCAAGTATTAGACACCATATCTAGGCATTGTTATTATAGCTTCTTGGGTGGTTATAGTGGCTATAACCAAATCCAAATTGCACAAGAAGACTAGTCCAAGATAACATTCATGAGTCCCTAGGGGACTTTTGCATATTATAAGATGCCATTTGGTCTGTGTAATTCCCTTGCAACATTTCAATGCTTGGTCCTTAGTATCTTCCAACAGTAGATTGGTAGTGGTGTACAAGTAATCATGGATGACTTTTCCCCCTATGGAGCTACATTTGAGCAAGCCTTAGACTACTTGGAACAAGTATTGAAGAGATGTGTTGAGATAAACTTGTGGCTCAACTAGTAAAAGAGTCATCTCATGGCCCACGATGGCATTGTGCTCGGGCACCAAATTTCACAAAAAGGGATTTAGGTAGACCTAGAAGATAAGGGTCATCCAATGAATAACATGCCAATTAGAGATTGTTAAAGATGTTTTCTCATTCCATGGATACATTGGCTACTACTGGTAATTCATAGAGAATTTCTCTAAGATCGCAAAGCCATTGGTAGAGCTTAAAAAGAAAGATGCACCTTTCATCTTGACCAAGGAATGTGAGCATGCATTCCAATAGTTAAAAGAGAAACTCATAGAAACACCAATCCTATGAGCACCAGACTAGTCTAGACCCTTCCATATCATGATGGATGCATCTAACTAAGCCTTGGGAGTAGTGCTCACATAGATGGATGATAAGAAATGTCCATATTACATCCACTGTGTGAGTCAAAGCATTGTGGGAGCATAATTAAATCACACCACCATAGAAAAGAAATTAATGGCAATGGTGTATGCTCTGGAAAACTTCAGGCACTATGTGCTTGGTTACAAAGTATTTGTGCATATGGACCATAGTGCAGTCCGCTTTCTCATGAATAAGCTAATGATGAGCCCTCATGTCATACGATGGCTTATGATCTTATAGGAATTCAATCTCATAATGGTAGATTGAAAAGGGACCGAGAATGTGGTCGCTGACCACCTCTCTTGCTTAAGATGAAATAATAAATAGGAGGAGAGCCTTCTCTCTAATCAGTTTCTAGATGAACTCCTCTTTACAAGAGCAATAAGTGAACAAATGAATGGAAAAGCAACATGTTATAATGGCATCCTCACTTATCTTCTTACTTAGGAGATCCCACAAGATTTGGATTTTACAAAGAAGCAATAATTTCTTCATTAGATCAAATATTTCATGGAAGTCAATGGACATCTCTACAAGGTGTGTGCTAATGGCCTGATTCATTGGTGTGTTCCTGATGAAGATCAATTGCACGTTCTCCAAGATGCTCACGAAGGGCCTTGCAGAGGCCACTATGCAAGGAGTGTACGACCATAAAAATCTTAATGATAGGATACTATTGGCCTACAATCTTTAGGGATGCCCACCAGTTTATCAAGTCTTGTGAACATTATCAACGAGACGAGGGGACAACCGCCAAAATGGAGGGTTCTCAATAGTGGATTCAACCACTAGAACCTTTTGATATATGGGGTCTTAACTTTAGGGATCCCATCACACCCATGTCTAATAGAAAGGCATATATTATAGTAGCAGTTGCCTACTGCACAAAATGGGCAAAAGCAACAGCCGTTACTAATTGTACATTGTCCATTGCTACTAGATTTATATAAAAAAATATTGTAAATAGGTTTGGGGATGCCACGTTCACTAATTTCTAATAATGGGACTTATTTCACAAGTGCTACTTTTAGAAAATTAATGCAACACTTGTGGGTTGAACATAAATTAACAACACATTATCAACCCTAAGCCAATGGTCAAGTAGAGGTAACCAACCAAGAGATCACAAAAATACTAACACAAACCATTAGCAAATATAGGAAGGATTGGAGCACCAAAATTAACAATGCTCTCTGGGATTATTGTTCAACTTGGAAACTTCCTATTGGCTATTCTCCCTATGAGTTAGTGTATGGAAAACTTCCAATGCTACCAATTCAATCCAAACTCTGTACACTCTCAACAGCCTGTGACCTAAATCTTAACCTAATTCTAACATAGAAAGAAATATTGATAAACCTAAATGTGTTAGATGAAAATCAACTAGGGGCCCTATCCTTGAATGAGGTGCACAAGGCAATTAGCAAGCAACATCATGAATTCAAAATCAAAAAAGTAAAACTTCAACCAGAAGATAAGGTTCCTTATTGGAATCCCACACATGTACATCAAAAAGAAAAATTTCAAACATTGTGGGAGGGACCTTACATAATTGATCAAACCTTTCCCTCTAAGGTCTTATTAATCTACAAACCTGAATGTCCAAATAAAAATCATTTGGTCAACATCCAACAAATAAAGCCTTTTCTAGAACCAAGACAACCTAGTGCAACTACTGCCTCAATGGATGAACAACCATGTTCCATTTTTTGGATCTCCTCCTTCAAACTCAATCATGGGGGAGATGGCCATCCATACTAACAATCCATATGGCCTCTCAATTTTTCTACTTTTTTATTTTCAGTGTTTTTTTTTTAATTTTACAAGTTATTTAGTTTACAAATTTTTGGATTTTCAAATTTTTTCTAAGTTTACACCATTGTTTGTACCTTTGAACCTTTCTTGATTATTTTACACTTTATTATATATTTTATATTTTACTTTGTTTGGTTTTGTTTTGATTCAAGTGTGAGGTTTTCTTATTTTTTCTAATAAAATTACTTTATTATCACAGGACAATGCCACTATTGTTGTTTACTAATGATGGTTTATGCTTAATGTTGTGATTCTTGATGTTTGGCTTCTATTTTTGAATTTTGATGTTTAATGACTTTAACATGGTTTATTTTTCATGGAATAAGTAGTGAGTCCACGTCATATGCCCATCCGATAAACTCTATGATTTTCCTTGTTCTGCGAATTTGAGGTCCCTTCATTAAAGAAACTTTTAATCAATTGATGATCTTGGTAATTCAGGAATTACGAAGGATTCAAAGGTTTGTAAAGTGTGTGACTTCAAGGGGACTCAATACTCTTTGTGATCTTCTACTTACTTGAGTGCTTGAGTGTTTTTCATGGACTTCTTACCATTCCGTACCACCCAATAATAGGAAGTAAAATAAAGTTTTTACATGGTATGGTTCCCATCCAAAAATAAATAAACAAACACGATGGGAATTCAAAGCACACCCCTTACACATGAATAATTCCTTGCATGGTGTGCTTTGCATTTCAAAAAAAAAAACAATAGGAATTCAAAGCACATCCCTTGGACAAAGAAATGGGCTACAAGCACTGGTTATGGGACTCAAACAGCATGCACCTATGCCTAAAGGTCCCCTCTAACTAAGGCCCTCTTTCTCTTACTTCCTACTTCTCTTTTCTTCTCTTTGTGGAATAGTGGTTGTCTTGTGAAAGCACTCTTGTATCTCAAGTAAGTGGATTGGTCTTATATTGGTGATGAGAAGTCAATGAAGGTGGCTAGTTTTGGTCTAGACTAAGGATGGATCTTCTCAGGTCATTTTAAATACAAATTCCACTAGGGACATCTTATGACCTTAATTTGGGACTCCATTCCACCTTCTTTATCATCCATCCATGCTACCATAACTCACCTCATTATCGTGTTCTATGTTATGTTCTATGTCTTGGTTTAATGTGTTGGGATTCTTAAGTAGATTCTTTCTAGTTGGTCCTTAACTTGTCATGCCATTAAATTGACTGTGTGATCCATAGACTTCTTAGTTGAGGTTATGCAAGGGCAAAAAAGGTAGGAGCTTGCTATGGGGAGGACCCACTTGCATAGCTACTAGTTTGGTTAGTTAAGGTCCCTTACCTTTGACATTGCTACAATCCTATCTTTCACATATTCCATTGAGTATTCTGCTCAATGCTCCTTAATCCTCTATTTCATTCATCTTCTGAATCAATTTTTCTCCATTTTTCTAAATTTATGAGCTTCAACATCCTCTTCTCATGCTTTCATACTATTCTTGGCCTTTTAAGCTTTTATTTGACACCAATTTCACTTAAAAAATCTTTGTATTTTATAGACTAAAGTCAATGGTCATGAATGATGGTCAACAGCTACATTGATGAGGCCTCATCAACACAACACAAAAACCCTATATATACCACTGAACACTTTGCAATTTTTCATCATTTGCTCATAACATATGGGGATTTTTTACAACTTTTCAAAGCCCAAAACATTCTAGAGCCCATAACTTCCCAACCATTTGTCCAAATCACTCCATTTTTTAACCCTGCACTTACCAGAGGTAAGATCTTTATCATGGGGGTTGTAAACCTTAAGGTTTTCGATGAAAAATCAATGAAAATTTTGAAAATTTTTCTAACTCCACCAAAGGTCTAATAAACTTAACAACATATAAACATCAAATTTTTTCAAGAGTTAACCCTTCTAATAACCTCCAAGATGATTTATTAATGATAACCCATGAATAAAATAATAATTAGAGTAATTAAATTAGCCATAATCACAACTTAGCTCAAGGGTAACCATCCTTAAGAGATAAAGGTATCCCAATCACTTTAAGGTTACACAATGATTGCTAATCCATGGTCTCATTATGATTATAGATGGAACCCAAAAAGAAATGCTCGTAGGAAGGAGAACCATCTCAACCACAAGAGAACCAACTGAGAGCTAAAAGGGGCCAACAAGAACAAGTCCAAGAATTTCCAAAGGCAACCCATGCAATGAGACCTCTTCATGAGGAGCCCAAAGTGGAATTTGTCTAATAGATTTCAAAAGAAGAAGTACTAACTGAAAAATCATAGCAAGGAGAAGTGCCTAGACCCATACCAAGGCTTGAGGTCACCTTGACTCAAGCCTACCTAGACATCATCAGGTCCCGAGAGACCCAAAGATCAGTTCTTCAAGAGATCAACTTCAGGTCACTCCTTGAGAAAGCTCCAATGGATGTCAAGACTCAACTGCAAACCTCTCTTATGTGGCCAATAATCATATCCAATGGGGAATGGTATATGGGAGACACATATCTCTTCTAAAGTAATAGAAGGCCAAGGCCCATTATCAAAATAAAATACATTCAAGTGTCCTACTCAACAGAAGCTATCTCATGGGCACTTGGATTGCCTAACATTGGAACATACCTGGCAGAACTATCCACAAAAGATGATTCTTAGGCCAAGAGGGAGTGGACCTAGTGATGCTACAGGTTTGATCATAAGAAGTATGGTGCACTCACACTGGCAGAGTGAATTTACATCAAAATTATGGCCTATCACCTTAGTCCAATAATGAGGTCAAGCAAGGTGACTGCTTTCTCTGCTCAAGCATGCACCACTCTAAGTGGAAAATTTTCCATCAACCTTCCACAACTGATCTACCTAGAAATCAAAAATGCTCTAAGGAAAATGAATGTGGAAGGAAGACATTGCCCATTTCATGCCTCATATGGAAACTCTACAAAAGGGCAGGCATTGTTTGCTACTCCAATGACACCATCAAGCATGCTCCTTTAGCCTCATGATCAGAAATCATGAAAGACACAATACTAGCAATGACCCAAGAAGAGGAGCAACTACCACCATCACGCACTCAAGAAACAATGCTAGAGGCCCACGTAGCCATTGAATGTCTATGAAAAATCTAAGAATAGCTCTTGAGCAAACAAAAGCAACATACAAAAATGAGTGAGGTAGATCCATCTATGTACCGATCGACAATGAGTCACCTTAATGAGGTGGCCTGAATAGTTAGTTAGATGGAGAGAGGTGGACCAATCTTCTTTTCCCAATGAATGTAGCTACCTGCAAGGTTGGATCCCAATGCTTGGGAGGTGATAATGTCTTCATCTCAACATCATCTATTCCCAGAAATCTCTATGAATGCTGCCACTTTCTTGGTGCATTTGGAGGAATATGATGGAATAACTTTCTTGGTGATGCAGCACCAAAGGTAGGAAACAGCAGCTAAAGTTGTTGCTGACTGTGTCATTAAAGCATTGAATGCACCTACAGCATATGTACTAGATGTATCTACACTTTAAGATGTGCAAACATCTACAATCATGCTTAGCAAAAAGATAAACACAGCACAGCATGACAAATTGCTAGAACAACTGGTGGGAACCAGGCAACCAATTCTAGATATCTTTGATTTTCTGAAAGACATCACTATAACCCAATTAGAGTTGCTAAATGCAAGGGGCACATGCATTATTTTGGAGGGGCAACTCGAAATGGCCCAAGAACAAAATCAATGCTTGGCCACGGAGGTTGTCGAACTATGTGCCCAACTTGCAAATCCTACCATCCTCGACCCCAACAATCCAACAATAACAAGAGATGAAGCTTTCAAATAGCTTCAAGAACAATTCTAGAAGGTTGAAAAGGAGGTAGTTCTGGTCATCTTCAACCAATCTGTAGTAGAAGCAAAAATGTATGTAATTCAAAAGGACTTGATACAAATGCACCAGAAGAATGAGACCCTGATTGCATAAAATCATCACCTGTAAAATGTTGATGCTTAGAAGGACCAAATCCAGGAATTTATTCATCAACAGCAGGAGCAACTTGCTAGGGTGAACACTGAATTGAGAAGATTAGGTATAGAAAATCAAAATCTGTCAATGTAGAAAGTATGTGCCTTATGCCAAAAGTCTGCCATCAAAATTTCCACCTGGAAGAATAAGGCCCTCAAATTTGAGAAAGTGAAGAGTCACTATAGGGACCAGGTTGGTCTATAAAAAGAAGTTAATGAGAAACACATTCAGATGACGAAGGCAAAGATGAATGAAGCCCTTGAACAACTCCAACAAGGAAGAGAAATGTGGCAACCCATCGTTGATGGAATCAACACCTACAACAAAGTAGAGATCTGCCTAAAGGAGTTCCAAATCAAAGAGATGATAGAATATATGGAGTTGGCCAATCTCTAATATGCAAACCTAGTGATGTTGATTACTGGATGGCCATAGTCAGAGTTAGAGAAGCAAGTAGCTATCTCGTATCTATTATACAAGGTAGAGTTCAAGCACTACAATGACACCAAGTAGAAGCTTGAGACTACTGACATTGAACTTGAAGTTCTCAGAGCATAGTTTAGAGATCAACAATCAATTGCTAAGAACCTAGCCAATGGATGAATGACTACTAGGAGCTAAAAGACATAGCCAGGGCATTTGACATTGAATGCAAACAATTCAATGCCTAGTTCATTAATGTAAAGGAGCTATTTCTAACAATCATGTGTCCCTAGGATGAGCCCGTTCTAACCCACATTGGCAAAGCTACATGGATGGTGCATGATCCCAGAAGTAAGGGGGAGAAAATGAAAGCACTACTAGATACTTTTCACCTCCTACTTAAAGTCATAGTAGTAGCAAGATAGTCACAACCATCTCAACCACCGCCCATGCGTGAAGTCGGTAAAGGTCCCTCGAAGCCTCATGAACCACCAACACCTAGGATCATTTGATCTTCCCCATTAGCTTTACACCATCAAGGAATGTGCTATCCAATTTGAAGAGTTGAGTCATGGTGTTCAATTTTGTGTTCTGAACACCATCATTTTTTGTAATGTGTTGATATGTATACCCGAGCACTTGATTTTTTATCAAGTCAATCAGTTTATTTTGTTTGAGAAAAGTTAGTCAATAATCCCATACCTTCCCAAATTTTGTAAAGGAACTCAATGACAAGTTTTCATTTAGTTGTGAGGGTATGATGAGTCACTTCAATTAGCTACATCGACGAGGCCTCATCGACGTGGCCCCATCAACTAGGCCTCATCAATGAGCCCTAGTCAATGCATATTATCATGCATTGATGAGGCCCCATCAATCTAGTGTTGGTTTTCAACTATAAATATGCACCTACCAACCACATTTATGGCATGAGAGATTGTAGCTACAATGAAGCTCTTGCAATTTTTCCATCTAAAAGTTAGAATTTTTCTCCCAAGTGCCTACAGCAAGAGTCATTGAGTGTATGGATCTTTCTTTGAGCATTGTTATATCTTAGCATAATAGTGTGTGCGATAATAAAGACAAGCTTTTTGATAAACCTTGTAACACTTTTGATAGATTAGCTATTTTAGTTATGCATTTAATGTTCTTAATTATTTGTTAAATTTTTTCAATTATTTATTAAATGTTTTCCAAAATTTAAGTTAATAAAGCAATTAAGCTAAATAGATTATAAACACATAAGTATGACCACTTCGAGTGTAACACGTATTTGCTTGGTACTTCTAGCAGCGTTATTAATTGGTACACCTAGTAGCGTAGTGCTTGGTCACCTAGCAGTGGATATGTTGGTGTAGGACATGTACAGAAAGTGGGACTAGATGCTTATGTTAGGATTAGTTAAATGCTAGTTACTTAGTTACTTTTAATTAGCTAATCCAATCACTTTTATCTTCCTTTGAACATCAAAACCATAAAATACAAAATGATAAAAATTAGATGCCTCATTTACACTTAACCATACCAGTGTACATCACAAGTGTAATTAGGAAGACAACAATTGACCTTAAGGCAAGATTCACTTTCTAGAGGACTAGTGCACCAGAAATGATAAAGTCCACAGAATTCGACCAGATCGTGCGTGAACACTTTGTGATTCATATGGTTGGGCGTAGGGGTGCCTTGCCACTCATCAAGTAAGGAAAAAGAATGGTGATATTAGGCTTTGTGTGGATTTCAGACATTTGAATGAAGGCTCTGAAAAAGATAAATACCCACTTCTTAGAATTGATGAGATGTTGATAATGTATCAAGTTGTCAAGTATATTCTTTCCTAGATGGTTTTTTAGGCTATAATCAGATCATGGTAGATAAGGGTGATAGATATAAAAACACTTTTATTACCAAATGCGAAACTTTAACTTACCAAAGAATGTCATTTGGATTATCAAATGCTAGAGATACTTTTCAAAGAGCAATGGATTTAGCCTTTAAAAGTTTGATAGGGGAATTTATTGTTGTTTAGTTTGATGATATTATCATCTTTTCAAAAAGGAAGGAAGATCATATTAGTCATCTTCAATAATTTTTTAATAGATGTCATGAGTATGGTATCTCATTAAATCTTGAGAAATGTATCTTCAAGGTTAAATTTGGAAGTTTACAAGGTCATGTAATCTATCAACAAGAAATTGCTATAGATAACTCCTGAATTTAATCAGTATAGAATATCGAACATCCTACAAGTAAAAAGTCTCTTAGATCTTTCTTTAAGAAGATAAATCTTGTTAAGAACTTTATCCTTGGATTTATTGAAATTACTTAACCTTTGATGCATATGCTAAAGAAAGATTTCTAGTAGAGACAACACCAAAATCAAAGAAAGCCTTGGCAGAAATTAAAAAGGCTATTCAAGAAGCTCCACACTTGCTAAAGCCGAAATTAAAAGAATTCTTTTGGTTATATGCTTTCACTTCAAATGATTCAATTGTTGCTATTTTAACTCAAAAAGATAAAGGTCAAGATGAACTAATTGAATTTTTTGGGTATCAATTGAAAGGTTCATAGCTTAATTATTCAGACTTAGAGAAATAAACATTCATAGTCATTAAGGCACTTCAACATTTCAAGTATTATTTGGAAAGATCATTAGTTCACATTATGCT
>MNCI01000719.1:128964-150068 GCA_015680685.1 Gnetum montanum | reverse complement strand
AATGATCAAATTGGTCTTATCTTAGAACAATTTCATGATCATTCTAATTTTTTCTATGAATCTCCTATGTCTACTATGAAGCATATACTCTGCTATGGTTTTTATTGGCCTAGTATGTATCAAGATATTAGTTTGAGAATTCAAAGATGTTACAAATTTCAAATTCATGGATCAAAAATCAAAAAATCAAAAGCCCCCTTAAAACTGGTAATTGTGGATAGATCATTTCAATAATGGGGCTTATATTTTATTGGTACAATTACTCCTTCAAGAGTAAGACATAAGTTTATTCTCATAGCTACTAATTACTTTACCAAATGATTTGAAGTAAAGGCTCTAAGGAAAAGTTCAACATCAGATCTAATTAAGTTCTTGGAAGAGTAGATTTTCAGTCATTTTGGTCTACCTGAAGTATTGGTGTCTAATAATTGACTAGCTTTTTAGTTTAAAGAATTTATAACATGGGCATCAAAAAAATCCATCTTCTATGTTCTTCAAATTACTATCCTTAAGGAAATGGTTTAGCTAAATCTACAAATAAAAATCTTATTTCCTACAATAAGAAACTAATGGATGGAAATCCAAGAAATTGGATTGATTATTTGCAATTTTCATTATGAACTAATCGTATTATATTTAAGAAGCCTATTGGAATGTCAGCTTATAACCTAGTCTATGGTTTGCTTGCTAGAATTACAAACAAGATTATAAGTTTAGCCTCAAATTTTGTGCAAATGTATAATGATAAAACTAATAAAGATAGAAGTTTCATGACTTTTCTCATTAGAAAAGAATCCAAAATGTATAGAGCTCAAGATACTTTACTAAAGAATGCTTATCAAGTCAAAAGGTGGTTCGATAGAAAGGCTTTGAAGAGAACTTTTAAAGTCGATGATCTTGTATTGTTATGGAATATGAAGAAATCAAATAAGTTTTTAATAATATGGACTGGTCCATTTCAAATCAAGAAGCATTTATCAAAAGATACTTACAAATTATTGACACTAGATGGGATAGAGTTACAATTTCTATATAATGTTTTGCATATAAAACATTATTTTGGACAACTACCCATAACTTAAATCTATATGAATTAATAAATCTATGTATATAGTAATATATATGTGTGTGTGTGTAACTATAATAATATTAAGTATACATAGTAGTAAGTAATAAACTTTTTTTACTAGTTAGTAGTAACATAATTAATATATAATATATAACCATAACATATATATCTTATACATATGCTTAAGTAAGTCTATATAATATTATAAAACATGTATACATTAAAGCATTAGTTTTAAAAAATATTTAATTCAAATTATTAGTTTAAAAAATTAAATTTAGATTATTTCAAGTAATCATTACTTGTAAGTGGGAGTGATGGTTAGATAACTACATTATGGTGATTTAGTTTCAACAACCAAATAGTGGGATTTAAATTAGCCAATCATATAATGATGGAAATTAAATTAGTTTTGGATAAATGGAAATTTTGGTTAGTAAAATTGGTGGGAATTTCAAATTTACCTTACACTATATAAGGAGATGTGTATTACTTGGAAAAGTATCATTTCTCAATTCAAGGCTCAAGGTGAAAAAGCAATTAAGTGTTTTAAAGTGTCAGCTACAAAGATGGTTCTTGGAGATTAGGCAATGAGAAGACCTTTTATCCCATAGGTTACAGGATGTTATCCAAGGCATGTCTTAAGAGCCTATTGTAAGGCAACTACCCATGGAGCATCTAGTGAAAGCCCTTTATTCCTTTGGCTTTTAGATGAGTTCAGATTTCTCACTGATGGACTTTCTATACATTCCAATGTTTGGTATAGCTTCCATGAATGCACCACCCAAGTTGAATATTAAGGAGAGTCTAGTAAAGATGATTCTTGGGGAGAGGCTTTTATATCTCAAAACACTAAAGTAACTAGTTGGAAAGAACCTTAAAAACTATTAATCAAGGATTAGGATGCAAACAAAATAACAAAAGTAAAGATCAAGTTGAGGCTTCAACTAGGTAAGAAGAGGAAAGAATAGCATTCATTACAACTAAGATTACATATGAAAAGGTTCATGATATGAGAATCCCTAAAAGGGTTTTAGGGATTCTAAAACCCTTTCATATCATGAGAATAGTTAGAGTAGTTTCTAACTATTCTTTTTCCATGCACAGAATAGTTTGTATGATATTGAATTTGTATAGTTTCCTAACTTTTATTAGAAACGAGGTTTTCACTTCATCAAACCTTAAGTTTGGTGAAAGTTTTCATTAAAAAAAGATTTTTATTTTTTAAAAAATGTTCAATAAAGTCTTGTTTGGGTGATGATTTAGTTGATGTGCATTGATGGATTACTTAAACATCTTAACCTCTCAATAATTTTAACAAAAGGGGGGAAAGAAATGTTATCACCTTTATGCCATTCTATGGAGCATCAATTAAGAAAATATATATAGATAAAGTCCCATAAGTGGCATAGCAATATTCACAAAAGGAGTGAAACATTATTTGTGATTATATTTATGAGATAATATGAAGATAAATGTAAGTGGAAAATGCTTGCATCGTAAATGTTGTGATTAGATACTAGAAAAATCGATGAGAAAAAGAGGGCACTGAAGATGCAATGGTTGATACTAGTTAATTAGCAAAAATTTAAGGATACTTCCTATTGATCAAAGAAAAAAATTTATATGGTAAAATCCATGAGAATTTGCTAATGTACCATTTCAAAGGTTGACAATGATTTAATGGCTTGTAGCATTTGCATCTTTACATGTTAAGTAACTGGAGGTTTTGCAATAAATCAGGGTACACACTAATCTTGTGTTTACCTTTATCAATTTTATAATTAAGCCAACACATCATAATTTTGTTTCAAATTCAATCATTAATAGTATTGTTGCTGATAATGGTCAAAATAATGTTTAGTATTGAGGTAGAGATTAATCGAATATGTTTCAAAAATAAAATCCCCAAAAAGAGCAGAGTAAAATTTTCAAAAAATGCTATTCAACAATTTCATCAAAATTTAATGAATTGAATTAATAATTATACTATTTCAAAAGTAAAATTTTATCAAAAATTGGGTAACCCTACTGCACGTTGGAAAACTTCCAATAATATTTTGCAAAGAAAAACATAGAAAAAAGTAAAACAAAAATCCTAACAGCATCATTGTGAAGGCCCTACCTCATGGGCATGTGGTAAGCAAGAACAAAAGGAACTCAACTTAGGTGTGGGATTCTACAACTACAACTTTTCTCTACATCATTCAGCACCTAATGGTAAATTTGAATGTATTAAACTTAGGTGTGGGCTTTGCTTTATCATTGATCAAACTATAATATTAATATAATATGAAATTCAACAATAATTTACAATTAAATGAATATAAAGGAAAAAGTTTTTCTTTAAAAAAGAAAAAGAGATTATTGGGTAAGACACTTGTCAAACATAGCTTATATTTCTCAAGTTATCATAACTTTTTCCTAGATATTTGTAATACCCTTAACCCTTAATGATTATTGTAACTACCCTAAGGTCACTATAAAAGACCTTCAAAGGTAGAAGGAAAGGAGGAAAATTTGAAAAAAGAAAATTGAAGATTATTTGTAAGATGGCTTCCTAAAGACATCAACTCAGCTACTTTGTTTTAATCTTGTCAATTCATTCCTTCCGATTTTGTTTTAGTTACTTAGGTAATGATTTAGATAGTATCGTGCTTGGCATTTGGGATTTATTCTAGGTTGCCTTTTAGCTCTATTTTGAACAATATTAAACTCCTATTAAGATTTTCCATAGAAGAGCTTATGTTGTTAAAAATTCTCAAGAGCAATTTAATAGTAATGTCTTAGTAAAATTTCTTATTTTGAGCATAGAGAACCTAGGCAAATCTTTGGTATTTTGAGACAACTAAAATAAATTCATTATTTTAAAGTGTATTGCCTTGGTATTTCAATCTTGAAATTGTTAAATTTTTTGAAGGCTCTATTGAATGCAATCTTTCACAACTAACTAGCGAAAATAGAAACTCGTACTTTTTCATTTATGCAACAATTTTTGGTAGCATAATAAGAGTGTCTTTATGTAATTTCTTGTTGAGCTTAGAAGGTTTAGATAATTTGTAGTTATTGAATTAGGAATAGCTTTATTGCAAAGTGTTTTCTTATGTCAATTTATCTTGCTTAAATATTTGATATTTCATGTAAGTCTTCTTTCTTTTCTTTCTCATTCTAAGTCCATTGAATCTCACTCTATTTCTAATTTTCTTGTGGAACGTTCTCTCTAGAGGAAATTTGGAGTAGATTGGAAAAATTGTGCTCAAACGTTTTTGCAAAATTTTATTTGTTATGAGTAACATACTATAGGGTCTGTATAGTCTAAATGATTAAAAAAAATAGGAATCTTCAACAACTCACAATATTTGACAGAGTTAGTTGAATCTCTTTTGTCATAGCTGATTACAATTTCATACATAGCCCAACCATTTCAACATTCACAACAACAAACACATACTCATGTTTAGTACATTTCATAACTACTAAGTTTATTTGGAGGTATTTGGGCCTTGTTGTTGCCAAAGACCAACAACTACCTAAACTTTGTTTGCATACTTTGGTGGTCCAGTCCCAAACGGTCACCAGCACTAACAAGCCAAACACTCCTTTACAAATTTCAAAACTTTAGTTGCCATACTAGGTCAAAAATAATGTCTACCCATAAGTTTCAATGTTTTATCCTTATTCATGTGACCTACCATACCACTACAATGCCTTTTAAACAAAATTTTGTCTAAAATCATAATTAGGAACACATACCTTTTCATTTTTAAATAATAGTTATCTTGAATATGATAATCCCTCCACTAGTCTATCCTACTCATCAATGGCTTTTTAAGGCTCCTCCAAACTTGCCCAAAATCAAAGAAGAAAAATCACCCATACCTTCCACAAGAGGTATGTTGAAATTCACCACATGCATCCTAGATAATGAGCCATCACATTGGCTTTCCCACTTTTATGCTTCAACACAAAATTAAACTCTTGTAACTATGTAACCCACTTCATATGCTTTGCACTCAACTTCTTTTGTGAGTTCAGAAATTAAAGTGCTTGGTGATTCATCATCAAAGTGAACTCCTTCGATAACAAGGAATGCCTCCAATGCTTGATTTCTTGAAGAATAGCATATAACTCCTCAAATATGCTATATTTTTTCCCTTATTCAACTTTTCAAAAAAGAAAGCAACAAGACTACCTTCTTATGAAAGTACCCCACCAATGGTAAGTCCACTTGCATCCACCTCCACCTAAAAAAGCTTGCGAAAATCTAAAATTGCAAGCATCAATTCACTAGTAATCTTTACTTTCAACAAGTCAAAGCCCCCTTGGGTTTCATTATCCCACCTAAAATTCTTATTTTTCTTTAACAAAGCAAACATAGGTCCAAAAATATCACTAAAGTTTTTTATGAACTCTATAAAAACTTGCTAAATCAAGGAATGATCTTACCTTCCCAGCATTCTTAAGAGTTTACCAATCCCTAATAGGCTTCACCTTGGTAGCTTCCATCCAAATTTGGCTTTTTAAAAACTACATCTCTAAATATGTGATTTCCCTTTTGAAGAAATGATTTTTTTATTTCACATTGATTACCAACTATGCCTCCTTCAACTTAAGACACACCATCCTTCAATGATCCACATCCTCTTCCTTATTAGATTTATATACCAAAATATCATCAAAAAATATAATATAGCACTTATCAATCAAGTCCTTCAATACATCATGCATCAACCTCATGAATGTAGTAACTGCATTTGTAAGCCCAAATGGCATCACCAACCACTCAAACAATCCATCTGGTGCTTTAAATGTTATTTTACACTCATCACCAAGCCGAATTCTAATTTTATGGTAACCACTCTTCAAACCAATTTTGCTAAAAAATTTTGCACTGGTAAGGACATCAAGGATATCATCCATCCTTGGAATAGGAAACCTATACCTCCCTATTTTCTTGTTCACTACCCTAGAATCAATGCACATCCTCCATTCATCATTGTTCTTCTTTGGCACTAGCCTCACTAAAACTACATAGGGTGAAATGGATTCCCTCATGAAGCCATTTGCAAGTAACTCCTCTACTTACCTTTGTAATTTAGCCTACTGATTTGGTGCCATCTGGTGAGCTCTCTTGTTTGGAATGGTAGTACTAAGAATAAAATCAATCTAATGTTGTACATTCCTCATTGGTGGCAATCTATCTAATTTCCTCTTGAATACCTTGGGAAATTTCTCCTGTAAGCCTAGCGCACTTATAGAAAGTTCAACCTACACATCATGGTTAGTAGTAACTATTTTCATAACAACAAAACCAAAACTAATTTCATTATGTTTCTGTTCGTGACCATTTGGGATACGATTGCCAACGAGTGTCCTCAAATAGGGTTTAGGTGCTTGTTGGTCTTTGACAACACCAAGGCCCAGATACCTCTAAATAGACTCAGTGGTTAAATGTGAGTATGTGTTTGCTGTTGTGAATGTTGAAATGGTTGGGCTGAATATAAAAAACTATAAATGGCTATCATAAAGAGATTCAGCCAAACTTTGTCAAATACTGTGAATTGGTGGAAATTCCTATTTTGTCTAATCACCTAGTCTATGCAATCCTTATAATATCTACTTGTAACAAATAAAATTTTGCAAAAACATTTGAGCACAATTCTGCCAATCTACTCCTAATTTTCCCCAAAGAGATAGAAAAATTCTACAACAAAACTAGAAATAGAGCAAGATTCAATGGACTTAGAAAAAGAAAGAAAAGAAAGTAGATTTGTGTACAATCTCAAATATTTAGACAAGGTAAATTGATACAAGGAAACACTTCACAATAAAGCTATCTCAAATTCAATATCTACGAATTGTTCAAACTTTCTAGGCTCAAACAAGCAATTTCTTCAAGACAAATCCTACTATGCTACCAAAAATTGCTACGTAAACTACTACGTACAAGACTCTATTTTGGCTAGATAATAGTTGTCAACAATTGCATTCAATAAAACCTTCAAAAGATTTGACAATTTCTGATTGAAATACTGCAAGACTCACTTTATAAATAAAGAAGCTATTTTAGTCCCATCAAAATACCAAATATTTTCTAAACCCTCTTGATTATTGATTGTTCAACAACATGTCTATTGCAAAGGCTCTCTTACAGCAATCCTAATAGCAATTCTTAAACATTGCATAATAATAAATTTCACTAATAAATTGCTCTTAAGGATTTTAAACATAAGCTCTTCTATGGTAGATTTCAAAAGGAAACTACTATCATGCAACAAGAATTATAAGAGCAATCTAAAAATCCCAATTTTAAATTCCAAGCATGATACTATCTAAACCACTAGCTAAGCAATTTAAACAAAATGGGAAGAATATAACTCATGGGATTAAAACAAAGCAGCCAAAATGGTGTCTTTAGCAAGCCATCCAACAAGTAATCTTCAACATGTCTTCTTTATTTGCTTTTTTTTTTTCTTTGCCTCCCCCAAAAGCCCCTTCTAGCCACCTTCTGAAGCCTTTTTATAGTGCTCCATAGGTAGTTAGGGTTTACAAAATGTCTTGCATAACATGTTCACCAAGTTAGGAAGTTACAACTTGCCCAACAAGTTAGGAGAAAATCATGCTAACATTGGCATGTATTTTCTCAAATTACATATATATTTTTATAAGTAGTTGCAACTTCCACAGGAAGTCTAAACCCTTATAGAAAATAAAGCCAAGTATCTAGTGATTATAATCTTCAAGGTAGCTTAATCATGACTACCATAGAGAAATTAGGTATGGTGGAAAAACGTGTCCTTTGGAGCCATATAATGAAGATCATCAAAAATTTTAGGAAATATTTAACATAATTGACAAGTATCCCATCCGTCAATAACCCCTCACACAAATTTTTCAAATGGTATCTAAAAATTTAATCAATACATGACCAATGGGTTAACCATGTGAGCAAGGTAAAATATTATATGGTTTTAACCACGTCAACTCATCATATTCCCAAAAAAAATATTTTGCCTAAACCTTTGCATCCAAAATCTTTGTCATTGTGAACAGACTGTGCTCTACATATTTTCACCAAGCCACAAGAAACCCTCATTCAGAACTGCCACTACTATCAATGCCTAGCACGTCCCCTACAACCATAGATCTCTACAAAGCAACACCCTGCCGCCATGTCTAATGATACTTCCATGTGCCACACTCCAAAAAAAAATGCGCAATTGCTGCAATCCTTGAATCACTACCATCAAAGTTTTATAATGATGCCCCTATCTACCATGATTAGTTTTTTGTTATAGTCTCCACCAGCTGTGGTTGCAGTGTAGCTGCCTTTTTTTAATGGCCTTTCCACACTACGTCGTTTGTTTGTCTTTGTTACTTTAGGGCTTTTTTCCTGGCATGTCGTGCGCTCTGTTTTGCCACCTAATTCCTGCATTTTCTTTTGCAAAAATTCATGGTTTTTTTGGTACCTTCATCTGCACTGCGTGGGCTTGAATCTTTTTATTCACTGGGTGCCACTGATTTTATACAAGGAAAGATTTTTTCTAATGCAGCAATGTAATGCGAACACAATTTAGGATTATGATAACCCAAATTTTGGTCCCCAAAATGTTTATACAATACTCTCGGGGCTTCCTACATTTCTTCTTCTTAATTTGTATGCAGGTGCCAATATTAGCTCTTAAACCCTTTGACCTTACTTGTTCGATGCAATGCCATCTATTACAGTTACTATGTTAGTAACAATCCAAGCACGGTTGGCAGCAAAATCTTGACATATTCTTGATACTTGGTTTGTGTTTTTTTTCTTTTATCCATTGCTATGAATTTAATGCCTATTCTTGATTTTTTGATTTCTTTGTATTTTGAATATGGGCATGCTAATTGATATATTTCAAATGTAGAACACATGATAAGTGTTTGACAAATTGCCCTTACGAGTACCCTTATTTTGTAGTTGCAGGAAACTGATAAAAATTGTTTGAACATACAACTTTTAGTGGGCAATTCTCACAAATTCAGCTATGCTGCTATTGCTCTAGCTGTTACATTTGATTTGCTTTTTAGATATGGCTTCCTTCCATTCATGGATTAAAATATGAAAACTAGATACTTGCTCCAGTTTACTCTAATGAACTTAAGCTTGTTGTAAGGTGTTCCATATAAAATTCTTTGATACTTTTGTGGCCTTGTCTTTAATATTGCAATATTTAAAATTGCTTTTGTGATTGATTTTCTCAAGTCTTGTTTGTAATCTTTGGTAAGAGTACAATGATTTTCCTTCTTCCATAACATCATCCTTATGCTCACAACCACTTCTCAAAATTATTCATACATAACTACGAATACCAATAGAGCACCAAAAAAAAACTCTTAACCAATTTTATCATGCAAGCCTATTCCATTCAATGGCCTAAATGTGACAACAGTTTCTTAATATATTTTTCTCTCTTCTAGAAGGATTAAGAAAGCATTAAGTGAGCTTTGTTGTCTCACTTATTCAACTGTCACAGGAATCAACTCATGGATTCCATCAAATTTAGCTACACTTTACACATTTCTTACTTCATCAAATTGAGCACCATTATTAAAATTCCAAGGTATACTAAAAATTACATTAGCATAATCAATTGGAATTACATTACCTCTTGGGAAAAATATTTATAAAACTATTGCACTTTATAAGGTTTAGGTTGAGGATTAATTACCAATCCCCATGTAGAAACTACTCTAGAATAAACAAGATTTTCTTGGGCTTGCCCATCAATTAAGACATGAATCCATTCCTTGCTAAGCAAACATCTAGCCCCAATTTGAAACAACAATTTTCTATTAGGTTAATCTCCTCTATTCACATTCCCCATGAATGCATAAGAATTTAATTTAGAAACATCCATAATTTTTGGAGCATTAGGATTATCTTTCTAAAGACCTTGGCTTGACATTTCTTTCACCTTCATGGTTTGCACGTCCTTGTTCTTAGCTACCTTGTAAAATGGACATTCCCATTGCTTATGTCCCCATTCTTCACACTTGAAGCACTGGATTTTTGATAAGATGCTACCTTGACCCTTACATTGGTCCTTCTTGGCTTTTTCCTTCTCATCACCTCTTTCAGTCTTCTTTTCATGGCTATCATCCTTGTCTTCAGATTTGTACTTGGATCCTTATTCAACTTTGGATCCCTTCTACTTTTCCTTGGAAGTTGTTTTACTCCTGTTTCTAAATTCACTTAATGTCTTCTCAGCCTTGAGTGCCAAATCATAATCCTCATCAAGAGTTTATGGCTCATAAAAAGAAAACTCCTACTAGTATGTTGTTTTGAGACCTTCTAAAAAGATTGAAGCATGTTCATACTCCTTCCAATTTACCTTAGCTCAATGGACACAAAATTAGATGTAGAATTCTTTGACATCCCTGTCACCTTGCCTTAGGAATTTTAACTTCATAATGGTCTCTTGTCTCTCATGAGATTTTTCAAATTTTATTGTCAAACTATATTTTATTAATCCCAACCTTTGATGGCTTGAACATTTCATCTTTAATAACCCTAGGACTTCTTTTTCCATTAAGTAAAAGTCATACCTTCTAATCTAGATTCAGTAATCGATACCCTCATATTATTTGGTATCTCTTCCAACTGAAAATGCTTCTCAAGTGTCGTTAGCCAACTCACAAAAGCATTGCTACCATCTACACCATTGAAAGTCTTCAACTTCACATAGGAAATTCATGCAACATTTCTAAATGCTCCAGCAAGCCTTGCCTCATTGTCCTTGTCAGGCTTACCTAAAGAAAAAGTATTGATCAATGTTGGAGTCCTTAGAATTGTCATTTGAGAAATAGGATTCCCTCCCATTCAAATCCTTGGCTAATGAGTTCCTATACTCCTATAACTAGATTTTCCTTCCTCATCATTTAGTCTGTCTCTAGCTAGTTGTGAAACGTTTTCATCTAGACATGCATGCTTTTCACCTTTATGTGTTTAAATATGGCTAAGACTCGCATTCTTGTATACATATGTGTATTTCATCTAACAAAGCAACCATCATCTTGAAGGCAAAATTCATGCTTCTCATGTCCTAATTCAAAGCTTGCACCTATTTCTTTTTAGATGTCATCTAAAATTAACAAAATCCTCAACCAATTCTCAAGAAACAATCAACACAAAACTCAATACAAGAGCTCCAATACTAATAATGCTACAGCAGGTTCACTCTACTAATTATGAATTACATCAATATTTATAAATAATAAAAGACAAGAAACCTAGAAACCTTCCCTCAACTCATCTTGAGATTCTTTAGATGTTTTCATGGCCTTCTCACCTTCTCTTCAATTATTTTCATCCTTTTCCTCCTTACCTTAATTGTTTCTCAAATTGGGATGGATGATTTTAGAAGTTTCCCTTGCCATATAGGTTATCTCTAGCCTTGTCGGGTTGTCTCCTACCAAAATACAACTTTTTGCAAAGATATCTACTATTTTTGGGAGAGATCTCCTCCCAAACTAAGACATCTTCTCAATGGCAACATGCTTGCTCAAGACATCTTCTAGTTTAAGGAGACATCTTTCTTGAGATGTCTCCTCTGAGAATGAGATGTCTTTCTTTAGACACTAATAAAATGAGCCTGATATCTTCTTTGCATTCAAGACATCTTCTGTCAGTCCCAAGTCTCAGCTAATATATCTTCGTGCCTTTCAAGATGTCTTCCAAAAGCCTCAGACCTACAAAACACACATGTACAGAAGAATAATGGAAATTAGAAGAGGTGTCCCTACATCACTGAGATGAAAAGGAGTACAAACTTGAGTTTTTGGAAGAGGGACCTATGATTCCCAACTACTCACATCAATATTTTCAAAACAAAAGTCCTAAAATGATTAGGACTTGTACATAGAAAATTTTTGTTCAACTAGCTCTAGAAGTTTGTAGTCTTTATAGAACCTCACATCTAATTCCTTTTTTTCCTTACATNCCTCCCCTACTTTAATAATGAAATAATAGTAATAATAATAATGATTATTATTTTAAAATATGATAACATACTATGCAAGCCCAACTTAGGTTATGGGCCTTGGCAGGGCTGTGTTGACCAAGCTAGGAAAATAATCTCCTCTTTTTTCTATTCTTTATAATTAAATAAAAGATAAAATTAAAAAAAAATTTGTGTGTGTGTGTGTGTGTGTTACATTAATATATAAATAATTATTATTTAGAAAAATAGGACCACATGAACCATAGAGATAATTGCACTCCTACAAGAGCAAATCAAATTCACTAGATCAGCCTATGCATTAAGCACCATTGTTTAGTAACCAATGAACTAAGAAACACCATGTGGTTGAACTCATTGCCCATCTACAAACTACACCATCTACTAGATTAGCCTCTTCTCTTATTTGTGCTAGTTATAAAGCACACGTAGTGGCATGTGGCCTAGCTCATTTGGCTATGCAAAGAAACCCATCACAACAACTGGCATTGCATTTTTTATCCTCATGTCATCCTCCCTACATATACTAATTATGGTGGTGGTAAAGTTATTCTTACGCTCATTATTCATTATGCAAAACTATGATCAGAGTCTACTTAGAAACAAGTTTAGATTTCTATAGGTGTTAATTTAAAGCATATGCGTTGATCCCATATGATCGAATTTGATAATGAGAAAGTAGAATAGGGTTTCATTAAGAAAAATTGATTTGAGACTTCTTCACTTGAGGTACCAAAGCTTGTGCTAGTGTAGGGATTTGTTTTCGTAAATTTGGTGCGTTGTCATCTTTGCATAGCTCATTCACCAAAAACATAGTTATAAGCCACATTGCCCTAAGGATGGCTAAAGCTTACCAATGTGCTCAAGTGAAGTAGGTAGGAGACACTGCTCAAACTACTCAAGTGGCACACCATGGCTAAATAAGGATATAGAGTTACATTTATCATCAACCCGATGTGGACTAGAGCCTGCCCAGAACTAGGACATGTCAAACGGTCCTCATTCAACCATCATATGATTGATGATCAGGAAGCCCATGCATTTGAGTCCTAGCACTATTACTATTATTGTTATTGTAGCAAAAACACCACAAAATTTGCATGTTATAGTTGAAACACCACAGACATTTGCATGTTATTGTTACTATTGTTGTTATTGTAGTTGAAACACCACAAGAATGAAGGGATAAAGTCATCATTTTTAATTTTAACCTCATTCTATGTTGTGTGACCTTATGCATGTCACACATACATTGCCATCCATAATAAACAATATGATTCACAATGTATGTAAAAGGTTGCAAGGGACTGTGAACAGTAGTCAAACACAATTCTAACTAGAAGATAGTCTGACCATATGAAAGGCCAAAAATATTTAAAATTTAAGTCGACTAGA
Organism: Gnetum montanum; assembly: GCA_015680685.1. NCBI lineage: Eukaryota > Viridiplantae > Streptophyta > Gnetopsida > Gnetales > Gnetaceae > Gnetum > Gnetum montanum. The sequence goes on along the minus strand of MNCI01000719.1, from coordinate 136,607 downwards.
AGGCATGATACCTTTTAGAAGACTTTTGTATATGAACTGTGTGAGGCTGCTAGGTCCAAGGAATCATAGTTTTCATAGACCTTACTTTTAGTTGGCCATCTACCTTCCAATAGCCCCAAACTTTAAGGAATTATTAACTATTGGAAGGTCTTGATGCCTTCTAGCATGGACTATGGGAAGGTGCTAGTCGCACCCTCTTGCAGTGTACGAATACCTTGCTACCAGATGATTCTTTGCCTTCCAGAAGCCAAAAACTCCAAGCAATTGCTCCCTTTTTGTAGGTTTGAATGCCTTTCGAATGGTCTTCAGCCTTCCGAATGATCCTCAACCTTCTAGCAACCTCAAAATGCAAGAAATTACTCTCTTTCGAAAGGTTCTGATGCCTTCCAGTTGAGACTGCATGAGGCTACTAGGGGCAAGGAATTGCAATTTTCGTAGACCTTACTTTTGGTTGGCCATCTACCTTCCAATAGCCCCAAACTTTAAGCAATTATTAACTACTAGAAGGTCTTGATGCCTTCCAACATGGACTGCAGGAAGGTGCTAGTTGCATCCTCTCGCAATTTACTAATACCTTGCTACTGAATGACCCTTTGTCTTCCAAAAGCTAGAAACTCCAAGCAATTGCTTCCTTTTGGAAGGTTTGAATGCCTTTTGGTTGACCCTTTACCTTCTAAGAGCCTCAAAATGCAACCAATTGCTCCCTTTCAAAATGTTTCGATGCCTTTGGTTGGGACTACGCAAGGTAGCTAGGTGCAAAGAATCATAGTTTCATAGACCTTGCTTCTAGTTGGCCATCTGCCTTCCAATAGCCTTAAACTTTAAGCAATTATTAACTACCAAAAGTTAGCGCCTTTCAGCATGGACTACAGGAAGGTGCTAGTTGCACCGTCTCGTAGTTTACTAATACCTTGCTACCAAATGATCCTCTGCCTTCCAGAAGCTAGAAACTCTAAGCAGTTGCTCCCTTTCAAAAGGTCTAAATGCCTTCTAAATGGTTATTAGCCTTTCAAAAGCCTCAAAATGCAAGTAATTGCTCTCTTCCAGAAGGTTCTAATGCCTTCTAGCCAAGACTATGCAAGGCTGCTAGGCGCAAAGAATCACAGTTTTCATAGACCTTGCTTCCAGTTGGCTATCTACCTTCTAGTAGCCCCAACCTTTAAGCAATTATTAACTACTAGAAGGTCTTGGTGCCTTCCAGCATGGACTAAGGGAAGGTGCTAGTCACACCCTGTCATAGTTTACTAATACCTTGCTATTGAATGATCCTCTACCTTCTAGAAATTAGAAACTCCAAGAAATTGCTTCATTTCGGAAGGTCTAAATGCCTTTCGAATGGTCATCAACCTTCTTGAAGCCCCAAAATGTAACCAATTGCCTCCTTTCAGATAGGTTCTAATGCCTTCTAGTTAGGACTGTGTGAGGTTGCTAGGCGTAAGGAATTGTAGTTTTCGTAAACCTTTCTTTTGGTTGGTCGTTTGTCTTGTGGTAGCCTTGAACTTTAATTAATTATTAACTATCGGAAGGTCTTGGTGCCTTCTAGCATGGACTGCGAGAAGGTGCTAGTCGCACCCTCTCACAATGTACGAATACCTTGCTACCGGATGATCTTATGCCTTCCGTAAGCCAAAAAGTCTAAGTAATTACTCCCTTTTAGAAGGCTTGAATGCCTTCCAAATGGTTATATGACCTTTTAGAAGCCTCAAAATGCAAGTGATTTCTCCCTTTCGGAAGGTTTTGATGCTTCTTAGTTGGGATTGTGCAAGGTTGCTAGGCACAAGGAATCCCAATTGTCGTAGACCTTGCTTTTGGTTGGCCATCTTCCTTTTGATAGCCCCAAACTTTAAGCAATTATTTACTATCAGAAGGTCTTGGTGCCTTTTGCCATGGACTGAAAGGTGCTAGTCACACCCTCTCACAAGGTACGAATACCTTAGTACTAGCTGCAGTTGCTCCCTTTTGAAAGGTCTGAATGTCTTTCGCATGGTCTTTAGCCTTCTGGGAGCCTCAAAATGGAACCATTTACTCCCTTCCAAAGAGTTTTGATGCCTTCCATTTGGGATTGCATGAGGTTGCTAGGCATAGGAAGTCACAGTTTTCATAGACCTTGCTTTTAGTTGGCTGCTTACCTTCCAATAACCCCAAACTTTAAGCAATTATTAACCACTGAAAGGTCTTAGTGCCTTTTGGTGTGGACTGAGGGAAGGTGCTAGTCACACCCTCTCGTAGTTTACTAATACCTTGTTATTGAATGATCCTCTACCTTCCAAAAGCCAAAAACTCCAAACAATTGCTCAATTCTAGAAGGTCTAAATGGCTTCCAGATGGTCATCAACCTTCCTAATGACTCTCAACCTTTTAGAAGCCCAAAAATGCAATCAATTGCTCCCTTCTGGAAGGTTCCAATGCCTTTTGGTTGGGACTACGTGAGGCTATTAAGCACAAGGAATCACAATTTTCGTAGACCTTACTTTTAGTTGGTTGTCTGCCTTCTAGTAGCCCCAAACTTTAAGTAATTATCAACTACTGGAAGGTCTTGGTGCCTTTTGGCATGGATTGCGGGAAGGTGTTAGTTGCACTAGCTTGCATTGTATGAATACCCTGGTATCAGACGACCCTATGCCTTCTAGAAGCTAAGAACTTGAACCAATTGCTTCCTTCAGGAAGGCATAAGGCCTTTCAGTTGATCCTCAGCTTTTCGAGAGCCTCAAAATGCAAGCAATTGCTTCCTTCCTGAAAGTTTTGATGCCTTCCACTTGGGACTATGTGAGGTTGGTAGGCACATGGAATCATAGTTTTGGTCAACCTTGTTCCTGGTTGGGCATTTGCCTTCTGGTAGCCCCAAACTTTAAGCAATTATTAACTACCAAAAGCTCTTAGTACCTTCTAGCATAGATTGTAGGAAGGTGCTAGTTGCACCCTCTTGTAGTTTACTAATACATTGCTACTGAATGATCCTCTGCCTTCTGGAAGCTAGAAACTCCAAGAAATTGCTCTCTTTCGAAAGGTTTGAATGCCTTTTGGATGGTCTTTAGCTTTTTGGATAATCCTCAGCCTTTTGGAAGCCTCAAAATGCAAGAAATTGCTCACTTTCAAAAGGTTTCGATGCCTTCCGGTTGGGATTGCATGAGGTTGCTAGGCATAGGAAGTCGTAGTTTTTGTAGATCTTGCTTTTGATTGGCTATCTACCTTCTAGTAGCCCCAAGTAATTATTCATTACCAGAAGGTCTCGATGCCTTTCAATATGGACTGCGAGAAGGTGCTAGTCGCATCCTCTCGTAGTGTACGAATACCTTGCTACTAAATGATTCTCTGCCTTCCAGAAGCAAGAAACTCTAAACAATTGCTCCATTTTGAAAGCTTTCAATGCCTTCTAGTTAGGACTGCATGAGGCTGCTAGGTGTAGGGAATTGTAGTTTTTGTAGACCTTGCTTTTGGTTGGCCATCTGCCTTTCAGTAGGCCCAAAGTTTAAGCAATTAGTAACTATTGAAAGGTCTTTGTGCCTTTTCTCATGGACTGCGGAAGGTGCTGGTTGCACTCTCTTGCAGTTTACTAATACCTTGCTATTGAATGACCCTTTGCCTTTCGAAAGCTAAAAACTTCAAGCAATTGCTCCCTTGAATGCCTTCCCAATGGTCATCAACCTTTTGGATGACCCTTAGCCTTCAGGAGCCTCAAAATGCAACCAATTGCTCCCTTCTGAAAGATTTTGATGCCTTCTAGTTAAGATTACGTGAGGCTACTAGGCATAGGGAATCGTAGTTTTCATACACCTTGCTTCTGGTTGGTTGTTTACTTTCTAGTAGCCCCAAATTTTAAGCAATTATTAACTACTAAAAGGCCTTGGTGCCTTCCGGTACTACAGGAAGGTGCTAATCCCACTTGCTCGTAGTTTACAAATACCTTGCTTCTGGATAACCCTTTGCCTTCGTGAAGCCAAAACCTCCAAGCAATTGCTCTCTTTTAGAAGGTCTAATGCCTTTTGGATGGCCATCAACCTTCCAGATGACCCTAATACTAATAATAATAATAATTATTATTATACATATCAGCATCAACAACAACCACAGCGGCACAGTAGCAGCAGTGGAAATTACGGTCGTAAGCGTCTGCACGCATGTTGCAGCAGCGTGAAAGGCGAGAGGGCATGTGCAAGCAAAAGCAGTACGAATGGGAAGGCGATGGAGATGGAGATGGAGACGGGAACGGAGATAGCGAAAGTAAGCGCTGTGCTGTTTGACATGGACGGAGTGCTGTGCAACAGCGAAGAAGCGTCACGGCACACCGCCGTGGAAGTGTTTGAGCGCATGGGAGTTGGCGTTTCCGAGGACGACTCGTTCCCTTTATGGGCACCGGTATTCATTCTCTTCCGCATTCCACTATAATTGATGGCCATAACATCATTTCATGTCTCCATTGTTACAGTCCGTATGGTGCACCGCGTAACATTTAATCAAAGGATTCCAAGGAAGTAAGTGAAGGTCTAACTTGCATTTAATAAGCCTATGACTTGCATCTGAGCTAATGTCTAAGCATTTTTTTTTTTTTGGGCAACTTCTTGACTTCTTTAGCTATGCACAACATCAAAGTTTCAATTTCAACAATACCAAGCACAATTACAGCTACCTTAAGAAGCAATGTACGATTCGGACATTTTTCAAAAATAACGAAATGTAGTCAATTTTTACCTTAGTAAATCGTTTATGCTTGTTATCAAATCTTCGTTTTTCATACGCAGAGGATTGTTTGTGACCCACCGGAGCAGGTCAGGACCTACATTTTTACCATTCATCAGAAACCTACACTTGTTGCACCAATCCTATGAAGACGCAGCTTTCATTATTCATAAATTCAGGTCAATGGATTCTGCATAGTTATTACAATGCACAAAGCAAATGCTTATGATTGAATATTTCATAGCAATTTTTTGTAAACGGAGTACTGAATTTATTAATACATTTTAGTTCTTAACTCATAAAGTATTTCATCCTTCGAGAAATCTTATAAAAACTCTAACCTCTACCCTAAAATAGTTGCTCTGTAATGCTGTTATTTTAGGTAATATGCTGCAAATATATAACATTCATAATGGTGTTTATCTGCCATTGTTATCACTTTCAGGTTAATTTTTCAATTTGTACCTTGGTGCCCTCTTCTTATGGTGTTGCACAATTCACGATGAAGTGTTTGATGCTTGGAAACAGTATTTCTGCTTGTTCTTAGTCACATGTTTCCAAATTCTTGTACAATCATATGCACCTCAGTTAATTTCAGGAGAAGCCAACTCTTTGGGAGGAGTTGCCCAGGTGAAAAATGTAAAAAATTTTGATCCTCTTATAGCCAAGAAACAATTTTTTGAAATATATCTTGAAAAGGCGAGGCTTCCAATTTCTTTAGCTATCTTTACTATGTAGCTAGACTCTTTTGTGTCAGGTGCTATAAAAGTATTTTTGACTCATGTAACTTCACGATAATTTGCAGTTTTTACAATGCAGTATGCTAAGCCAAACTCTGGTCTTGGATACAGTGGATCTTTGGAATTAGTTATGCAGGTACATTGTCGTTATTGTAAATCAGATAGAGAGGTTGTTACAGATTTTCTTATTTCTAATATATGATGTTTAGGAACAAGTGTTCAAAGGGAAATTCTCATTTTAGTGTTAAAAGTGTTTTGAAAACTATTTCGCAGTGCAAAACTGCTGGCCTGAAAGTTGCTGTTGCATAAGTGCTGATAGAATAAAAGTGAATGCAAATTTAGCTGCTGCAGGATTACCCCTGTCATGGTAAGCGCTCATTTGCCAGAGACTTTGTATAAAATATGGTAGAGATGCAGATGATTAGTGGAAATATAGAACCTATTTTTAGGTTGTAACATAGTTGGCTTGGGTATCATGCAACCATGGTCATTTTAGAATATATTATTTTTTTCTGTAGATAAGATATATATAAAGCGTGTGTTCTTTTAGTTATGGATTTTAAATGTGCACAAAGTTTCATGGTGATATGATGGCTTTGTTCAATAATGTAACAAAAATTCTGCAGATGAAATGCAAAGGTATGTTGTACAAACAATACAGTTAGAAAGATGTTGGGTTTTAGGTTGTGCAATGGAAAATTCATGAACTTGAATTTTTAGGCATTAACAATAAGAAAATTTCAGCTTTCATATTTTGAACTTGACAAGCACCATCATTTGGAGTGATTGTAAGGTGCTTATTTCTCAAGTTGCAGGACCTAGGTTCGAGCACTCAAAAGAGGTTAGGCTTTTGCTTATCCATTGAACCTCCTAGGACCTTGCCATAGTGGGATGAGCATTGAACCTTTGTATGATGATCCATATTTTGAACTTAGCAACAAACAATATAGGTAGCTGTGAAGCATATTGTGCATGTGGAGTTTCTCTATTGTTTTTTAAATAGAGTTTTAAGAGTAATATGTTTGATGTATTTATTTAAAAACCCATGTAATGTTTTGAAACATTAGAAAAATGTCCTATCGAAGAGTCGTAAGGTAGTAGACCATAAGAAATAAAAAATAGGTATGTGGGTGAATAACATATTAGAAAGCCCCAAAACATAAGAAATGTCTTTTTTTTTTTAAAATGTATTTGGCTCTTGGGGAAAACCTATTCCTAGGAGTCTAGCATGGCCCCATAGCGGAGTCCATAAATACGAAAAGTTTATGCCTCATTTTGTAATGAAAATTTCACTACCAAATGAAAACACCAAAATTTTGCACTATTCACTATTATTTTCCATGACCATCTCACCTTTTTTTTCATCATTTTTACCACTACTACCCCCAATTTCATACTTCTTGCTACTACTCCCTATCATAAATCATTATCAATCATATCACCACACTACACTCCACAGCCTACATATATCCCAAATTATTTTTAGATTTTATTACTAGATCATTGGCAATATGTTTTTAATAATAAATTCTCTATTAATATCTACTGTATCTAAACTTTCACTGTATGTAGCCTGACACTAGCAAGTGTTGGGTTTTCAATTTTGTGCCACAGACTAAGACTACAAAGTCAAAGTGGAGATTTCCTATGATTTTAAAGCCAAAGTTGAAACCGATTTAATCAAGGAAATGTACAAATGTGGGGCATTTTGACTTTGTTTGTAAATAAATAGTAAATTTGCTTTAATTATCTAATTAGAAGTGTTCATATTAACTTAGAAGCATTAGACACATTTACAAATATATACAAGCGTCAAATTAAGTTCAAGTCTAAGTATTTGATAGAGTATTAAGGTCACATGTACCAATATGGGGCACTACATATGCATTGGGTTTTGAGGCACATGTACAAATGTGGAACATTTTAAATCCAAAGTTGAAATAGATTTAATCAAGAGAGGAAATGTTTAAATAAAAATACATTCTTAAAGTGAGTTGATTAAATATATAATAAAGAATGTAATAAAAGTTGAAAACCACATACTAGTTGAGTAATTGAGTGAAGCTGGGTTGTTTAAAAGTTCTTAACTTTAAAAATAATATAATATGAAGTACACAATGTACATATTAAAAATATGTCATCATGAGCATGTCCATCAAACACACATCACCATCCTACATAGTTTTTCTCATTGACTTTTCATTTGTGGTCCACTTCCTTTGTTAA